>ML311667.1:1603-114322 GCA_005239505.1 Nicotiana paniculata | reverse complement strand
TCCCGGGTTAACAGAATTCCTTACTCGGATTTCTGGTCGCAGACAAATTAAAACAGAGTCAACTTTCCTCGGTTTGGGATTTCAATAAATAAATGGTGACCAGGAACATCGTAAAAAATTTGGGTGGCGACTCTGAAAGCTAAAAATAAATCCCAAATCTGAATAATGTCACTTTAATTGGAAAAAACTCCCTCACCACCTCTTTATTACGCAGGGGTGGCGGAAAAAGGAGGTGTGACAATACATAAGGTCTAATTAAGGAAACAATCAGTAGGAACCAATTAATAATATAGTCAATCACATAATAAGGTACGAAAATAATTTAGAAGTCAGAAATCAGTAAAGGGTATCAATTACAGGAAATCAGGGATTCAAATAAAATAGTACTGATTAAAGGAAATTACTGCAAATTTTTGTGAATGAACGAAATAAACATAGTATAGGCAAGAAAAGACAAATCAGAAGCCCTAATAAGCATAATAGGGTAAAAATCATACAGACTCAAAATATATTCATAAGAAACAGGCATACACACAAAATCACATGAACAAAGCAGCAAAGACAAACTCAGAACCCAAAGCTAAGCCAAGAAATTAGGGGTTTTTAACATAATTAGTTAGGTTAAGGGAGAACCAAAATGTAAAACGTTTAAACAAAATAAAAATAATAGAATAACACTTAAAAATCAGAGAAAATAATTTTGAAGAGAAGTTCAGAAACCCTAGTTATGAAGATGAAGAGACGCTTCGAAAATCAGAAAGGTTTTCATAGAAAAATAGTAAAATAGCTCAAATACAGTCAGATCTGTTACAGATCTAAAGAGACAAGAGATGAAGTTAGGGTTTTGAGAGAGATAACCTAGAGATAGAGAGATTCCAACTTAGAAGCCATAAATTAGAAATAAAATAGGACGATCTTACTCAATCGAGCCATGGTGGATTGGGAATGGTGAGAACAGGCCCAGGGGTGAGTGATCGGCCACTGGTCCCCTTGGGAACCTCAATACAACAAGAATCCCGGCCATAAGAGAGACATTAGGGATATGAGTGGTGGTGAGCCACCATTATTAACGACAAGCAAGCAACCGGCGGATGGGGGTTAGGGTTAGGCAGAAGGAGTTTTGAGAGAGAAGGAGAGGAGTGACGGCGAGTGAGAAGTAAATGAGAGATTTGGNGGGGGGGGGGGGGGGGGGGTCATTAGGTTAATTTAGGAAATAACAAATCCGGGCCGTTGACCAAAGTTGATCACTGGCCAAGATTTTATCAGCATTGGGTCGGGTAGGAATTAGGGATTAGGCCTGGGTATTTGAGCTGGTCTAATTAGGTGTTTAAGCTGGTTTAAATAGGTTATAATTGAAATGAAATGGGCTATTTGTTAAATACCCAATTCAAATTAGTTAAAATAATTTATAAAATACCTATTAATTATAAAAAATGAATTTCATGCATAGAAAATAGTTAAAAAATGATTATTTAGTATTTTAAACTACAAAGGACTAATTTCTGGTAAAAAATAGTACGATTTATATGTTTGGGCTATAATTGCAAAGTCATTGCAATTATAGCCAAAAGATGCCAATTTGGCTAATTACGGAATAATTAAATCAAGAAATGTTTTTGAAATCATTTGTGAAGAAATTTTATAATTATTTATTGGTAATCAAATACTGGAAAAATTAATAAAACATAGAAAAATTATGGCAAAATACCAATTGCTAGTAATGCATGATTTTGAAGGTATATATGCAAGTTAAAAATTAATAAAACATAGAAAAATTATGGCAAAATACCAATTGCTAGTAATGCATGATTTTGAAGGTATATATGTAATTAAAAATATTTTGGGAAAAATTGGGTATCAACAGCTGCCCCTCTTTATCCGGAAAGGATGAAAGAGTTGTTGGGTAAAGATATGATGACCAATTTTGACCAAACGAAATGGTTAGAGAGATTTTGGCCGTACTCTGGTTTCTGAACTGCCTACATACCCCTGGTTTTAAAGGAATCAGGCCGTATGTAGTTTCAGATTCACCGGCGAAGCATACTGGTGAAGTCATTACAAGAACGAACGCAATATCTAGGGATGGGCGAATTAACCATTCGCGGGAGAGGTTAGGTTTGATACAGTTGAGGAACTAGAGCAGGATCACTCCTGCTGGGATAGCCGCTGCTCGCCGGGTTACCTGCAAATAAGAATAATACAGGCATATACTGTGCATAAATTTAAACATGATGCAGGTTCCCGCTGGACTATGAAAGCTGTCTTCGGACTGTTAGGGATAATATCCTCAGACCATGATGTCCTGGGCCATGAATTTTTTGATGAGAGATTCGCAGACCATGAAATGATATTCTCGGGCTATGAAGATGGTGCTTCCGAACTATGATGCCTTTGAATAATGATATGCAAATTGAGAGAGATCCTCAGGCCATGACATGGTGTCTTCCAGCTATGAGGATGTTGCCGTTAGACTATGACGCCTTTGGACAAGTTGGTGATATTTTAGCCCATGAGATGCAATAATATGATGTCAATAAGACAAGGCTTAGTCTTGCAAATTGGGGGGCAGATCTTGGCCCGAAAGAGGAGCGAAGTAAATAATCCTTGAGACAGCGCTTAGTCTCGGCGAAAGTAAATTGGAGGTAGAGTTTAGCCTCATACAAGTATGAACACAGAACTTAGTCTCATGCAAATGAAGGCAGAAATTAGCCTTATGCAAGTGAAGGAAAATATTAGCCTTATGCAAGATGGAGGTAGAGCTTAGCCTCATGCAAGATGGAGACAGAGCTTAGTCTCATGTAGGGGAAGGCATCGATTAGCCTTATGCAAGGGAAGGCAGAGATTAGGCTTATGCAAAGGGAAAGGCAGAGATTAGCCTCATGCAAGATGGAGGCAGAGATTAGCCTTACGCAAATGGAAGGCAAATATTAGCCTTATGCAGGATGCGGGACAGATCTTAGTCCCATGCAAAATGAAGGCAGAGCTTAGCCTTATGCAGATGGAAGGCAGAGCTTAGCCTTATCCAAGATGCGGGACAAAGCTTAGTCCCATGCAAGATGAAGGCAGAGCTTAACGTTATGCAGATGGAAGGCAGAGATTAGCCTTATGCAGGATGCGGGACAGTGCTTAGTCCCATGCAAGATGAAGGCACATCTTAGCCTTATGCAGATGGAAGGAAGAGATTAGCCTTATGCAGATGGAGGTAGAGCTTAGCCTCATGCAGATGGAGGTAGATCTTAACCTCATGCAATATGGAGACAAAGCTTAGTCCAATGCAAGATGAAGGCAGGGCTTAGCCTTATGCATAAGAATAAATAGCAAATGATAGTAGAATTTCTTAGCTGGTAGCAAATTTTGACATTGCGATTGTTTTGAGAATTGTGAATTTGAAGCGTGTTTATCCTTTGTTCCTGCATCCAAAGAAAAATAGTGAGTTCTGTAGATGGAGACGGTTGGTTGGCATCCCCGCTGTCTTTGCTTGACTCATTCTGCTTGGTCTGATGATCCTGTTCAAGTTATCGAGGTAGCGTTTGCTAAACAGAGCTATTTTGAAAGCAAGCATGCATGATTTTGCAAAGACATAGTATAAAATAAATTTTAAGAAATTTAGATGAACCGACGACCGTGACACAGTTCAAGACATTGCAACCTCTCATGCTATGGCTCCTCAAAATTCTGCCCCAGTTAGATGGGTTGACGTATCTGACTTTAGCGCATGCTGCGGTCGGCTGAACTTGCTTTTGAATTTTGAGGGTCCTCCTCAAAATTCTGCCCCAGTTTCCAATTGCAGGGGGTGGGAGGGGGTTGGGGGAGGGGGGTGAATGAGTTTTTATTGAATTGTGATCGCAACCATAGGGCTGCCTACATATCCCCTTCTTAAACGGGAATCAGGTCCGGCGTAGTTCAACTTACATCATTCATAAAGAATTACACATAGTAGTGCTTGACTGCATTGGAATTGATTGGTTTTGGCCAGACTTCTCCGTCCATTTCTGCAAGTATGAGAGCCCCTCTTGTTAATACTCGATGAACCATATACAGACCTTGCCAGTTGGGAGAGAATTTCCCTTTGGCTTCATCTTGATGCAAAAAGATCTTCTTTAACACCAGCTTCCCTGGTGTGAACTGTCTTGGCTTAAATATTTTATTGAAGGCTCTGGTCATTCTGCTCTGATAAATTTGTCCCTGACACACTGCATTCATTCTTTTCCCGTCTGTGAGGGCTAGTTTCTCATAATGTCTCCTTATCCACTCTGCTTCACCGAGCTCAGCTTCTTGTATGATTCTCAAGGAAGGAATCTCCACTTCGGCAGGAATAACAGCTTCTGTACCATAAACCAGTAAGTAGGGAGTTTCCCCGGTTGATTCTCTGATGATTTCCTCCGGTATGATGTCTCCTTCTGAATCACTGTCCTTTAGTTGCATTGTCTCATTGCATGTCACAGTCATTGGTTCATCAAGACTGGAAATAATAATGTTGTATAGATAGGAGTAATGAGAGAAAACAATAATAAATAAATACTGACTCGTTGAAACGTAAAAGCGATTTTGATAATTTAAACAAATGTTTTGGAACATCGGGGATTTTATTAGAAAACAGAAATGCGAAAAGGAAATCATTAGCAAAAATGAAGTAAATAACGCTTGTTCAGCCTTGCTACCCTGGGACTCGTCAGGCCCTGGATGGTCTAACAGTCCAATTCTTAAGGAATGATCCCTTGCTCATAGCTTGGATGGTAGGGCCATCCTCTTCCTCCTCCTCAACAATAACACAACAGTCCATGTCTTCATCTTCCAGGAATAGATTCTTCAAAGTTGTTAGAGTTTCTTCTTCTTCTGACCCCCATATGATGTCAGCTTGCTGGAAGGTCTGCTCGAAATGTGGTATAGGCTGTTCCAATGGATAGTAGAGACCGCGCCATGGTGGTGACCAATTTTTGTACTCTTGCCAAGTGTATTGGTATCCCAGCCCAAAAGTGGTGCCATGGAACTTCAGCTATATCGGTTTGAAAATCCCCTGAAGATTCTTACCTAGCCCTTTGCCAGGCTCGTACCCCCTCCAGTTCAATATGCTTTTGATCTTACTATCCCACCATTTTTCCTTGTCTATTGCGTTGACCCACTCGATGTGGTGATAGGTTTCTCCACCCATCCTTCTTCTACCTTCAACCACCGGGATGGTCTGACGACTGTAGATAGGGTTGCTTCTATCTCCATGGATGATTACATCCAGGTGGTTCCATTTAAATTTCACCGCCTGTTGCAATATTGATGCCACAGCCCCAACAGTATGTACCCATGGCCGTCCCAATAACAGGTTATATGACGCGGATACATCTATCACCTGAAATTCAACCTCGAACCATGTAGGTCCCATTTGTAGACAAAGACTAATTTCTCCAATGGTGGCCCTCTGAGAACCGTCGAAAGCCTTCACATTCATGGACCCTTCTCTTATTTCGTACAATCCTTTGCCCAATCTTTTGAGTGTTGTCAATGGGAAAATGTTAAGGCTGGATCCTCCGTCGATTAGAACCCTGGTAATGAAATAATCTTCACATTTCACAGTGATGTGCAGTGCCTTGTTGTGACTTAGCCCTTCAGGTGGCAGCTCATCCTCGTGGAAAGTGATCTTGTGACTTTCCAGCACCTGTCATACCATGTTGGCTATTTCTCCAATGGTGATGTTATTAGGAACATATCCTTCGTTCAACACTCTCATCAAAGCATTCATGCATGCTTCCGATCTCTCTAGCAATGACAAGGTGGATATTTGGGCTGGAGTCTTATTCAGCTGATCTATGACCGAATATTCTTTGGCTTGCACCTTTGTCCAAATATCATCTGGACCTGATTCAATGATGGGTGGCCTGTTGGAAGTATGTTTGCTAGACTCCGCCAAGTGTTCAGGTGTATAAACCCTGCCGGTCATGGTCATCCCCTATGGAACCATCTTCTTCCATCTTGACCTTACCTTTCCTTCTTGCTTCAACCACGTAGTCCCAAGGTACGACATTAGTGTTGAAAAGTGGTAGGGTTGACACTGTCACTGTAATTGGTGCGACTATCTTTACTTCAAATGGACAGGTGCCGTGGCAGGTGGCATTACCTCAACCTCAAACGGCATATGTGCATCTGCAAGTGGTGCCGCTTCAAACTTGAATGGGACTGATACAACTACCTCAACATCTCCTGACGGCTGAATATGGACTATGATGGGATTAAGTGTGACCGCTGGCTTCTTTGGGTCATCACCTTCTTTGATAAATCTGATCGACCCCTCTGGGTCTCATTCTTCCTCTATCACTATCATGTTGATGCCTCCACCCCTAGGTCTGTGAGTGGATTGTTGCGGACATTGGGAGTAGTTTCCTTTGCTTGGATGACCTTATTATCAATCAGAGACTGGGTTTTATCCTTCGGTGAACGACATTCATCAATTGTATGCCCCTTCATGGCGGAATGGTATGCAGAGGTTTTATTTGGATTGACCAATTGGGATGGATTTTCAGGGTTTATAGCAGGGATAAGAGTAACATAACCAGCAGCTTTTAATCTTTCGTACAGTTGGTCAATAGGTTCAGCAATGGTAGTATATTGCTTGGGCGTCTTGAGGTCAAAATTGGGTCGAGGTCTTGGAAACTTTTGGCGAGCATGGGGTGACTAGAAGTGAGGGGGTTGAGAGTTATATATATGATAAACAGTGGCTGGTTGGGAATATCTGGGAGATGTAGGTTGATAAGCAGGTGAGGCTGACAGTTGATACGTTGGCAGAGGTGCTGGGTGATATGTAGGTGGGGGTGCTTGGTGTGTGAGTGGGGAAGTTCGGTATACCAACAGGCATTTGGGTCCCTGTGAAACCATTACCATCCCTATATCTTTCTTCTTGGATATACCACCAGACTGCAAGGCTTTGTTGGTGGCTTGTAGTGCTTCGAAATTAGTAATCATTCCGCTCTTAATCCCTTTCTCAATTCTCTCACCTAGCTTGATGATGTTAGAGAATTTGTGGTTTTCCACTACCATCGGCCTCTCATAAAACTGCGGGTCCTAGCCTGGACGAAGAATTTTTTCATTTGTTCTTCATCTAGGGCAGGCCTGACCTTGGCTGCTTCAGATCTCCAGCGAGTGGCATACTCGCGAAAAGTTTCGGTGGGCTTCTTCTTGAGGTTCTGGATATAAAATACGTCTGGAGCATTCTCTATGTTGAACTGTAACCGATCCATGAAATCTGAGGCCATGCCTACCCAGTTGGACCACTTCTTAGGGTCTTGGTTGATGTACCAAGACAAAGCATCTCCGGTGAGGCTTCTCATGAACAATTTCATGCGAATCTTCTCGTCTCTTCCTACTCCAACCAATTTATCACAATAGGTTCTCAGATGGACCCTGGGATCACCTGTACTGTCGAACATCTCGAACTTAGGAGGTTTGTAACCCTCTGGTAGTTCAACATCAGGCTGTATGCATAGATCTTCATAGTTCAATCCCTCAGCTCTTTTACTTCCTTCTACGCCCTAGACTCGGCTAGTCAGTTTCTTGGGTTCTTCGGCCAAGTTCTTAATGAGCATATCCTTCTCACTAGATTCAGGTGTGTAAGAAATGGGTTGGGTGGAGTGAGGTAGAGTCTCCACGTATATAGAGTTGTTATGATGTCCTGGCTTGAGCATAGAGGTGGACATTTGTGGAGTTATGTGGTTCAGGGATGATCAGTGGGGTGTTTCTCGGAGTGTGGAAAGTGTTGCATTGTGGTGGAATAGTTTGATTTCTTGGTGGAGTTGTACGGTGGTGAGTTGTGGGAGGGTTCTGTTTGTTTGGGGTATTCTGAGGAGGTATGGGGTTTTGGGTGTTCGGATGATTGACATCTGGAACACTAAGTGAGGAGGATAGATTCGCCAAGTTTTGCACATGTTCAAGCTCCCCTTGGAGTTTCAACAACCTTTGCTCGAGTTGTGACATAGCATCATTTTGAACCTGAGTACCTTGATTGTTAGGAGCTTCTGTTCATTCAGCTGTCATTGTGTTTTCCTTTATGATATTGCTCAAATATTCCATTTTTCCTTTGCCTTTGCCTTTAGTTGGACTAGGAGGTGGAGGAGAAGGTGGAGGGTCGCTAGATCTTGTGTGATATGATGATGATGCCAAAATGCACGAACCAACCTTTGTGGAGGGGAATAATAAAAAAGAAAAAAAGCAAAAACAAAATGTAGCCAAGTCAGTGAGGATCATGAGAAAATATTGCAGTATTTAGACACACAATTATAGGAATATAAAAGCGTGTCCTAATTTGGGAGCCTCGTTGTGCCCGAGGTAGGCCTAGCGACAAGTTGATTTGGAGAACTTAGATGCCAATAATTGCCTCATTTCATTAATGTAAAAGTAGATAATCTAAAACGACACTAAAATAATAAGCAGGAAATAAAGTCAGTAATGGCACTTGTCCTTATTACGTTTATAAAAGCAAAAAGGAAAACCTATCCTACTTGGTCCCAGAAAGACCTTCCCCAGATTCAGCATCTTTGATCCCATCGAACAAATTCCCTAGCTCGCGCAGTCCCAGCAACAGGTAGGCTCTGTCCAAGTGTCCTCCCTCACTATCCCAAAATAAAGTAGCAGCCTCAATCAGCATGTTGCTTGACTGGATGTCTAAGACAGATGGTAAATTGCCCAGATACTTCTTTACGTGTTTCTTATCCCTGGAAGAAAGGTCTTCCCACCAGTTCAGGAACATTGGAGGGATATTGTTGACCATACCGAATCTGGGGACTTTGTGCCTTATCTTCTGTAAAACAGATAAGGTTAGACCCTTTCCCCCTCCAGATTCAACTACTTACACATCAGTGATTAGCATATTGGCACTTAGTTCTCCAAATTAATGCACAGATCGTGGTTGTGTCCGTTGGGATTATAAGAATCCCAGTGGACTTTTGGATAAGGGTGTCTTAAAGGGTTTTTGTGAGGACGACGCATTAACCCATCTAGGTTTGACCATGATGCATGCACAATATAACAAGAGTAAGGTTTCTATGGGGTTTTAGACTGGTACCCTCAAGCGGACAACTTGAGGGGGAAAGGCACGGAACCATCGACTGCACCGCTGTTTGACTAGTTTTACCGCAAATAAGCCTTTCAGAATTTAGGGGGTGATATAAAATAGGAAGAGCGCAACCACTCATCAAGCGTTGCTATAGGCTTTGTATAGGCACGAGTAGAATATGATGTTGAGCATGATTATGCAACAATAAATAAGCAATAAAAGCATGTTGTCATGTATTTGCATGTTATGAAAGCGGTTAATACAACAGTTATGATTGAAAAGAAGCTACAAAGGAAAACAAAAAGAAACATGTCAGTTTAAAAGAATAAATACTTGGGAAAGTAAACAATTAATTGCACATAAAGGGAAAGGGAAAGGGTGCAGGTATTAGCAAAGTAAAGACAAATTCACAAAGCAGTTTGAAATGGTAAAAGCCTAGAAGTCCCCAGCAGAGTCACCATGCTGTTGCGCCCCCTTCTTTCCTCTCCTTTCGGATCGGTCAGGGTTTTGACGTTATTGGACAACTCATTTCCTTTTGGGATAAGGGATGTAAGGTTTTGAAGAGTCGCCACCTAAAAAACTAAGGTGCGTTAGGGCACCTATTAAGGGTCACAATAACACTAATTGAATAACAAAAGATTGGGTAAGTGCTTGAAATTACTCCGAGGGGAAGGTGTTATGCACCCCTCAAAGTCCACAACTGTGGTTCCCGGCCAAACGAACTTTCTGAATTTAAGCAAGTATCAAATAGGCAATCAAAGTATACACATGGGAACAAGTAATGGTTTGAAAAGATTCGTAGTCTAAGCACACATATGTGATAAAATTTTGAAAGATTTATGGTCTAAGGACACATATGTGATAAATTTTTGAAAGATTTATGGTCTAAGCACACATATGTAGGGGATAGGGGAGCCCTAAGTTGTTTATCCTATAGGATCACATCAATGCAATTCCCAGTAATCACTCCTCAGTGAGGGTCTACACGTGGCATTAGCGCACCGATCATCATATCCATATCTACCCTTCACCCACCCCTTAACGGTTATTAAGCGAGTTTGTTTAACGAACTCTAAGTGTGTTTTTACCCGTCCCTTCCTTGTGGTCCTGGAGGAATTTAGGACCTCTAGATATAGGTAGTTCTAGACAGACCCCTAAGGTTTTAAAAGGATAAAATTTTAAGCGACATACAAGAACATATAGGACTAATCAGATAGACGCAGGAAAGCAGTTATGAGGCCCAGATTTACCTCCACAAGTAATGCACATAATCAGCACGTCTCAAATACAAACAAGAGGCAGTTTTATTAGACACGATCCTAAGCAGGATTCTAAGTGAGTACCGATGCACAAAAATATGCAGCTTTATTTCTTATAAACTGAGAAGCAGGTCCTAATCAGTTTGCCTACTGATTTTTAAGCCTGTTAAACTTTAGACAATTTAGAAGTTGTTTTTACCTAAAAGCATGTTGTTCTAGGTGTTACGAAAATGCAGGGATTGTTACCAGTTTTATCTAAAACAGGATAATCAAATGTGAGATTGCTTTATTCCTCTTTTCATGAATCAGTAGTTTAAACTAGGCATGGTTAAGCAAATATGAACAAAATTCTAGAGCATTGTATCTAATATGCACATATAAATGCAGAATGGTTTACACATGATTTCAGAATGCACAGAATTCCTAAAGCATGATTTCAAAATGCACTAAGAGTTTACAGGGTTCTTAAGCACGATTTATGAAGGCACATGTAGCAACATTTTATGTTAATTATCCTAAGAGCAGGATTTATAAGTGGTAAGCATACCCATGCATTAAGGACATGTTGTACGTTAAAGCAGTAAACATGAAAGCCTTAAAAACATGATATCTAATGCATGTTTGGCATGGTTTGAATGAATATGTTGGTCCTAAGCATGGATTCTACTGCAGAAATAAGGAATGTAAAATCCTAAGGCATGATTTCTACCCAATGATAGAATATATAACTACCCTCCCCATTTCACTAGTCAACCTCAATATCTGTTTACATAATTATTACAAACCAACAGCTGAATGAATTAAATATATAGATAGAGAAGAAGAAGTTAAACTATAGGGAGCCTGAAGTTGGCCCAAATGTACCAAACTTTCCATAGCCTCAAATGCGAAAGTCATAGCCTTTCTCATGTTTGGGTGTGTCAGAGTTCCCTAAGGACCTCAAGGATCCCGGACATTGCTCACACCCAGATTTCATAACTAGAACGGAGTAAGTGCAGCGTGGAAGAGTCAGCTCCAGTGCATCAGAGTCTAGAGGGATATCACAGGGATCCCAAAGAAGTCACACACTGGAGGGGCAGAACTTAAGGACCTAAGAGTAGAATGAGAGTGCTTGACATAGTTTTTGAAAACACTTTGGTATAAAACAATATTTAAAAGACTCAGTTGAATGAAGAAGTCTTATAAAATAGGAGTTGTCTAATAGTAAAATAGTTTGAACAAGAACAGTGTAGTCAAATAAACAACCGATCAACCATATAGCAATCAGATACAACATTGCTCAACAACAAACTTTCATACAGGGAAGTTGGGAACTGGGGACACATAGGGCATCATGTACAGCAAACACATAACAGGCAGAAACATAGAGGTGTTGTAAGGGTTTATGGGATTAGGGGACAACTAATAGTACCAACACATATGAATTCCAGAACAAACAACTGAGAACAGAGTTAAACATAGAATCAGATAACTTAGGGTAACAAATCAGTTTTGCAAAAATAGGTGCATGCCAGAACTGAACAACAAATAGACAAGCATTCAAAAACAGAGTAGAGTCATACTGAGACAGACTACAGGGGAAGTAAACATGCCAATCCTAAAAGAGGTAGGACATAACTAACATGCTGGGTGAGTCAATAATTTAATCAGGTCAGTTACATGTCGAACAAAAAAACAACAGACAGAAACTGATCAGGAATATGATAAACTGAAGCAGTAGGAAACACATTGGTTTGGGAGCTTCAATTTAATAATCAGAACATACCAGTAAAGAGAGTAAACACAAAGTGAAGAATAGGAGAGTGCAATAATTAGCCTTGGCTTGCGTCCGGCTAATTTAGTAAGAATAACAAGTAACAAAGAAAGCAGAAGAGCTTTTGCGCGTATGAGAGATGTGAACTAATGTGAGCTCGTGTGTCTATGGGACTGTGTAATGAGAGTCGAAGAGAGCAATATATAAAGTAGTTTGAAAGCTATGTAAAATGAGGTAAGAGTCAAACTGTTTAGTAATTATAGAACTCAGAATCAATTAGAGTAAAATCAGTCCAAGTCTTCCCTTAATTAAGGGAGTCATTTCAAACGGTAAAATACGGGAAACAAGTTAAGGAAAAAAATTATATAGCTGGGGTATACACAATTAAGGAAAGAATTAAAACATTGTAGGTACATAGTAAGCCATTAGGGCTAGATAAATAAGGTCTAATTAAGGAAACAATCAGTAGGAACCAATTAATAATATAGTCAATCATATAATAAGGTAAGAAAATAATTTAGAAGTCGGAAATCAGTAAAGGGTATCAATTACAGGAAATTAGGGATTCAAATAAAATAGTACTGATTAAAGGAAATTACTGCAAATATCTGTGAATGAATGAAATAAACACAGTATAGGCAAGAGGAGACAAATCAGAAGTCCTAATAAGCATAAGAGAGTAAAAATCACAGAGACTCAGAACATATTCATGAGAAACAGGCATACACACAAATCACATGAACAAATCAGCAAAGACAAACTCAGAACCCAAAGCTAAGCCAAGAAATTAGGGGTTTTTAACATAATTAGTTAGGTTAAGGGAGAACCTAAATGAAAATAATTTAAACACAATAAAAATCATGGAATAACACTTAAAAATCAGAGAAAATAGTTTTTGAAGAGAAGTTCAGAAACCCTAGTTAAAAGATGAAGAGACGCTTCGAAAATCAGAAAGGTTTTCATAGAGAAACAGTAAAATAGCTCAAATATACTCAGATCTATTACATATCTAAAGAGTCAAGAGATGAAGTTAGGGTTTTGAGAGAGATAACCCATAGATGGAGAGATTCCATCTTAGAAGCCATAAATTAGTAATAAAATAGGACGATCTTACTCAATCGAGCCATGGTGGCCTGAGAATGGTGAGAACAGGCCCAGGGGTGAGTGAACGGCCACTGGTCCCCTTGAGAACCTCAAGACAACAAGAATCCCAGCCATAAGAGAGCCATTAGGGATAGGAGTGGTGGTGAGCCACCATTATTAACAACGAGCAAGCAACCGGTGGATGGGGGTTAGGGTTAGGCAGAGGGAGTTTTGAGAGAGAAGGAGAGGGGTGACGGCGAGTGAGTGAGGAGTGAATAAGAGGTTGGGGGGGGGGGAGGTCATTAGGTTAATTTAGGAAAGAACGAATCCGGGCCGTTGATCAAAATTGATCACTGGCCATGATTTAATCAGCATTGGGTTGGGTAGGACTTAGGGATTGGGCCTGGGTATTTGAGCTGGTCTAATTAGGTGTTTGGGCTGGTTTAAATAGGTTATAATTGAAATGATATGGGTCTATTTGTTAAATACCCAATTCAAATTAGTTAAAATAATTTATAAAATATCTAGTAATTATAAAAAATGAATTTCATGCAGAGAAAATAGTTAAAAAATGATTATTTAGTATTTTAAACTACAAAGGACTAATTTCTGGTAAAAAATAGTACGAAATTATATGTTTGGGCTATAATTGCAAAGTCATTGCAATTATAGCCAAAAGATGCCAATTTGGCTAATTACGGAATAACTAAATCAATAAATGTTTTTGAAATCATTTGTGATGCAATTTTATAATTATTTATTAGAAATAAACTACCGGACAAATTAATAAAACATAGAAAAATTATGGCAAAATACCAATTGCTCGTAATGCATGATTTTGAAGGTATATATGCAATTAAAAATATTTTGGGAAAAATTGGGTATCAACAATTAATTCCACAAATTAGAGCATGAACTAGGCTAAATAATAAACACCCAATCATAAACAAGTACTAAATTAGATACCCATAAGGTTTATACACTACGGTTGAGTCACAACCCTAGTAAAAATCTAGCTACTCATGCTTGGGTTTGAAGAAGAATAAGAAAGACTAAATAAACTCATAATGTAAAGTCAAAATGATAAAATCTATTGTAAAATACACAACCATAAAGAAAACTTCCAAAAGAGGCAAAGAAAAACGGCTACAGAACTTGATGATGTCAAAACTTGACATAATTTCGTGAAACTCTTCTATTTATACAAGGCTTAAAATTTCGGACAAAAAATGTTCCTCGGGAGATTATGCGGCCGCACAATTCCGTGTGCGGTCCGCAGGTTTCTTCATCTTGTCAGGAACTGGAGGTATGCGGCCGCACAATTTTGAACCGCGGTTGTGAGGCAATATTTCTGTAGTCCACAGATTAGCAGCGCGGCCGCAATGCAATCCTTTATGGTCAATAATAGTATGATTGCGGTCGCAAGATAATCTTCTACGTCCGCACAAATCTTGTGCGGACTGTAATTCGAGGAAGCTCTAGACTTGACTTTTTGTCATTTCTCTGATGTTGGATCCTAGCCTAGCTTCTGCGGCCGCACAAATCATGTGCGGTCCACAATTTTCTCAAACGTCTGTTGAGTTTTCCTTCTTTGATTGTGGCCGCAGATGGAATTCTGCAAACCACACATTTTAAGCTTTTGCGCCTTTTATTGTTTTGTGTTTAGACTACTCCTTTTTGATTCGTATTTCATCTAGGAGTCCAACTTCCAACACTCCTGCAAGTTTGCATATTTCATTAGTTTGGGAACATAATTCAATGCTTTTGGACAAAAACAAAAGCTAAAAGATGCTAATAAATAGTCAAAACCCCCACTTATCAACTCCCACAAACTTAAGTGTTTACTTGTCCTCAAGAAAATAAAATAGTTCCCACCTCCACAAGGTACAAGTCGTTTCATCCAATCAAAGGTGAGCCATTCACACATCAGTCAGGACCAACAAATACCCACACTACATATTTATTATCAACAAGGAGACAAGTTAAACATATATGCACATATAGTTCTAATGTGACACTTGAGCATCAAGAGTTGGATTTACTCATCAAGGAAGCTCGCTCGCTCATGTAGGTCATTATGGATCCCAAACTCCCCCTCTTCTACTCTCTGTTTGGCTAGATCACTTATGAATTTTAGCACTCAGTCCAAAGATTTATGAAAGGCTCACTCATCTCTCTCAAGAGAATATCGCAAGTACGGCTTCAAGTACCATATGCTTTCCCTTCATGTAGATTGCCAATAATGTAAGCTCACTCGGCTTGAAACTAAATAGGGTTTTTTCGGGATGTAATGAAGGCTTTTGGATTAGGGTTGGATTCTCTATGGTTGAGTGGGTTCACCTTTCCTTAAGCACTCCATTTTTTATTCTCGGCTCATGCTTTGCCAACTCTTTGAGGCACTTTCTTTTCCTTGGGGAACTAGAGTAATATCACTCTTTCTTGATCATGACATTCATTTTCTCCCTCTTTGATTTCTCCATGTTCATGATCATTACATCTCTTTGAATCCCTTCAACTCTTCCACTTATTCAATTTTTTTTTTTTGCATTTTTCTTTTTGTTCGTTTATTGCCCTTTCCTTCCCATCATTTCTTTTCTCTTTTTGTTCCTTGATACCTCTTTCAAGTTTCTCGTATCTCCCTCAAACATAAGTTTTTAGCCAATTGTTTCACAAGAATGTTAAGGAAATCTCGGGTGCCAGGAGAGGGTCACGAGAAAATGGGTAAAGACTTATAATATAGTTATCAAATGAGAAAGGCTCGAGGATCAATTGGGTTGACTATGGATAACAATATTGGTAGGCAATGGAAAATTCAAACAGACCAAGGAAAGCCTATACTTTTTTCTCAAGCCAAGCAAAACATAATATTTCACCTTGAAACATATTTGGGGAAAGTTCTAGACCTGTCACACGAGTACTTGGACTAGCAACAAAGCATCTCACCCTTCACACAACTGGATTGTTAATGAGGATAGAGTCGAGGGCTCACAACTGTTACACCCCATGTTTTCATACGAGGAAGTACGCCATAAATAAATTGATGGAAGCTCAGAAAATGAGATGTTACATCCCGCATTTTCGTACGTTAAATTTTCGTCGTAAGTTCATCGACGTAAGTTTGGGAATGAGATTGTTTTGAGATTATAAGTATTATGCTATTTCAAGCAAGTGATAATTAAATTCGTGAAGGTGAAGGATAAGAAAATCAATGCGAATGAATTTTGTCAAAGTTTGGTATTTTGAGATAAAATACGGCCCGGATTATAAATACCCGATATTTATGGACTAGTGTCATACAAGGTACCACATGACCATGATAGTAAGGTGTATACGGTGTGTTAAAAGTGAGTAGTATTCTAAGTAATTTGGGATAATTCTTAATTATGTGGGTAATTTTTTAATTACTGGTTAGTGATAGATTAACAAGTTAATCAAGAGATTAGTTGATAATTAATTAGAATTAGAGATAAGCTTAAATGCCAAAACTGTAACGACCCGGACGGTCGTTCCGTGAGATTAGTCCCATTTCCCCCATTTCTGCTTTATCATATGTTTCTTAGCCTATATATGTTGTGTTGGGTCGGTTGGTTCGGGTTCAGAGTGGTGGTGGTGAGAACCGAGACACTTAGTCTCTTAAATTAGCTTAATAGTTGAGAAAGTCAATTGAGAGTTGACTTTTGGTAAACAACCTCGGAATGTGTATTTTATGGCTCGGATAGCTTCGTTAGGTGATTTGGGACTTAGGAGTGTGTTCAGAATAAAGTTTTGATGTCCGGTGTAGAATTAGGCTTGAATTGGCGAAACTTAGTTTTTGGCGATTTCCGGTCGGCAGTGGAAAATAGGCTATCGGGGTCATAATTTAATTCCGACAGTTGGAGCAGGTTTGTAATGTCATTTTGGATATGTGTGTAAAATTTCAGGTCAATCGGATGTGTTTTGGTTGGTTTCGGCATCATTGGCGAAATTTAGAAGTTTCAAAGTTCATAGGCTTGAATTTGATGTGATTTTGGTATTTTTGCATTGTTTTTGGTGTTTCGAAGGCTCGACTAAGTTTAAGTGATATTATGGGATATGTTGGTATGTTTGGTTGAGGTATCGAGGGCCTCGGATGTGTTTCGAGTGGTTAACAGACCAACTATTTGCTTAAAACTTGGCAGATTTTTGCTGGTGTGAGTCTCTGGTTTCCTTCTACGTGATCACGGGAGGATGTTTGCGATCGCGTAGGCCTAGCTAGGGGTGGCAGGTTTTTTGTTATATGCGATCGCGTGGTGGAGGTCGCGATCGCGTAGAGTTGAAGGGGCGCGTGAGTGGCTGAGCCGTTGTTCTTCGCGATCGTGTAGAGTGGTTCGCGATCGCGTGGGTTTATGTCCTGCTGAATCACGATCGCGTGTGAATGTCTGCGATCGCATAGTGTAATTTGATGGGCAGAACATTTTTTCTTCGTGATCGTGTGGTAGTTCCCGCGATCACAGTGAAGAAAGAGGCCTGGGCAGAACATTTTTTAAGTTCTAATTCGGGGGTTCTTGGGCATAACTTATTATTTCATTAGAGAGCTCGGGTGAAGGAGATTTTTGACGAGCTTTTCAGTGGGGTTCTTGTGGTAAGTGTTTTTTAATCATTTTTGGTTCAATTTATGAATTTGTCTTGATTTTCATCATGCAATTTGAGGAATTAAAGTAGAAAAGTTGGGAAAAATGAGAGGAGAATTTGGAAAATTCTTTTGGTGATTTGAGTGGGTAGTTGTGGTCTGATTGTGGTGTTCTTGGTATGTATAGAATCATGGGAGGATGAGGATTCTAGTGATGTAAATTTTATAGAATTCCGAGACGTTGGCCCGGGGCTCGGATTTGGCCGAATTTCGAGAATCCTGTTAAAATTTATATCTTTCGATTGGGTTTTGTTCCGTTAGCGTATATTGATGATGTTAATCTGGTTTTTGTTAGATTCGGAGCATTTGGGAGCCGATTCGAGGGGCAAGAGCATCGCGGAGTAGCTTTTGGGCTGTTTTGAGGTAAGTAACGATTGTAACTCTAAACCTGAGGGTATGGCACCCTGGTAATTGATATTGTTTTGGTAAATGAGGTGACACACATGCTAGGTGACGAGCGTGGGGGCGTGCACCGATAGGGATTGTGACTTGGTCCATCCCGTAGCGACTATTAAGCCGCGTATTCGATTTGAAACCTTATGTCATCCTGTATTTCAGAAGTTTATACTTGTTTATGGGTCGTGAGCCATGTCTAGGGCCTTGTGCCGACCTGTTTAGATCCTCAGGGGTACTTTTACACTATTCTACCACTATCCTGATAGAACCTCTGTGAACTCAGTCATGTTTACCTCTTGTTGTTATTTTCATTGTTACCACACTGCTTTGAAACTTTGAGAAGCATTTTGGGCTGAGTCCCGTGAGTTGAGATGAATTACCCGAGTGACTTGTGAGGATGACTGAGTGAGGCCTAGCACCGAGTATATGATGATAGTTATGGGACGGGCTGCACGCCGTAGCAATATACATGTTATGTATTACATGTGGGTCGGGATGCAGGCCGCAACAATAGAGATTATAAATGGGTCAGGCTGCACGCAGTAGCAATATAGATTATACATATATGGATCGGGCTGCACGCCACAGCAATATATGTTATATATGGATCGGGATGCACGCCGCAGCAATGTACATATTGGATCGGGCTACACGCCGCAGCATATATAATGCTTGGGCTGAAGGAGCCCCTCTAGGAGTCTGTACACCCCCAGTGAGTGCAGTCGACTATTATATGGATCAGGCTGCACGCCGTAACGTATGTTATAAGGATCGGTTTATATATATATATATATATATATATATATATATATATATATTTGTGTGTGTGTGTGTGTGTGTTGGATCGGGCTGCCTGTCGCAGTAGTTGTGTGTATTTCCTGGTACTTGCTGAGTACGAGTGTCTAGTGTGAGCATGAGACACTGATAGTGGAGTCACGAGTGACTGAGAGGCTTGCCCGAGAGGCTTTATTGTGAGTGATACTGTGCCCAAGGGTCTTATATTTTATGAAAATACTATTTTTTACTCTTCTTTACACTGAGCCTCTGGTGATAATGTTGGAAAAATGATTTTGCGCAAGATTTTTAAATGGAAACCGGATTTTTATGAAATATTCGGAATGTAGATTCCTGACTTGATTTATTCATTTCCACTGTTATTCATTATATGGATTTACATGATTTATAAATGCTCGTCACTACACTCATGTTTTTAGTTACTTTGATTACTTACTGAGTTGGCGTACTCACGCTACTCCTTGCACCTCTGCGTGCAGATCCATGTACCGGACCATCTAGCTAGTTGATTTCCGGACGTGCTTGGATTTGTTCGAGGATCAAGGTAGCTGCTCAGCGTCCCCAGCTCACCTCCTTTCCCTTCCTCTGTTCATAGTTTTTGTCTTTTGTACTCCAGGCTTTGTAGTAGCAAGTCACCTTGTTGTACATTTGTATTTACAGTTCTAAATGCTCATGACAGCTGACTCCAGGTTTTGAGAAAGTGTATAAATTGTTCATCTCATTTTGTTATTTTAAAATCTGCTAATTGTGGGAAAATTATAAAATATTATGATAGTCCGAAAGGGTTGGCTAGCCTATTTCCATGATAGGCGCCATCACGACCCGTTTAGGATTTGGGGTCATGACAAAAACGTGACACCAACTTAGTTAATGGTCGCTGACTCTTACAAGAAACTTGATAAGGCTTTGGCTTAGTCATCACATTGGAAAGGCTCAGTCATTGATCAATAACGTTAAGAATAAGATCAATAACATTAGGTCTTTCATTCATTTTATGAATGAGATCAACGACGTTAGTCATTGCTTTAGACTACACCTTTGCAAAGTAATGTTATTAGCTCCAAATTTTGCAATTTTAACGTGAGATTTCTCGGAAATACTACACGGTTCAACGTGAAATGCTAATTTAAAGAAGGACCGGTAAAATCTTTATCAAGAATATCATACAGATTCTTCCCTACTTCGATCCTCCTTTACGTGTTTTCGCAAAGAGAATTAGTTCTTGTATGTTAAGGCTAAGACTTTCTTTCATTTTGCATGATCTCGTAATTATACGAGTTTGGTAACAAGGCATATAGAAAAAATTATATCCCAGAAATTACGTATATTTTGCTAGTCTCGCAAGTTACAATATTCTCTTTATCGAGACTTCATATTCAATTCAGTATTTACTTTTTTCCAGTCATGAGATCACAGAATCTATATATACAGTATTACTGTATTTTCATTACCATCGAGCTATAATCGATGGACAGGTCCCTATTGGACAACCTCTAATCAGATGGTAAGTTATATACCGAGCCTACTGTGGCCGAGCGCCTTTGAGCGAGACTACTACGACAGAGCAGTTTTATACATATATATATATATATATATATATATATATACCGAGACTTATAGGGCCGGATAACTATTGTACTTACTATATTGAGAGAGTTGAGTCAGTATTAGCATGTAAGCATATCTTCAGATTATCTTTAACTTCTAGCTACTTGCATTTATTATATTATCAATTTAGTTTCAACTTTCTGTATATTGCCTTACATACTCGGTACATTATTTCGTACTGATGTCCCTTTTCTGGGGCGCTGCATTTCATGCGTGCAGGTTCAATAAACTGATGGGTAGATCTCCTCATTAAGTGTTGCCCGAGTTCAGCTTGATCGGTAAGATCCATGCTTATCAGAGTTGCCAGGTCTAGAGCTTTATGTATATCTTGTGTATATATTTTATGAGTAGGTCGGGAAGCTGTTCCGATCACAGTATATCTGCCAATAGAGGCTTGTAGACATACATATCCATTCAACTAGTGTAATATGTTGGACCTGTAGGCCTTGTATGTGTTTTTGGTTGGTTTGTCAGCTGCAATAATTATGACGGCCTTATCGACACAACTTTATATTGATATTTAGTCAGCATTCGCAGTTGTCTTGCAATGTGAACCATGGCCAAAGTATGACATCATATGTTTAGAGTCCCTTATTTGCAAGTTGGTACGCAAGGATAGGTGAGGCACTAGGTGCTGGTCTTGACCCCAGGTTCGTGGCATGACAAAAGTGGTATCAGAGCAGTTCTGTCCTACGGATTCTATAAGCCGTGTCTAGTAGAGTCTTGTTTATTGGTGTGTTGTGCACCACACTTATAAGCAGGAAGCTACAGGGCATTTAGGAATGTCACTCTTTCTTCTTACTCTAGAATGTGTAGTAGAGCTCACTTATAAGAATTAAAATTCCGAACTTCTATTTTATTGGTAATAAGACGGTGCCTACATTTAGAAAGATGATCAATAAGAGATATATCTATGGAAGTGTTGAGTTAGAGGAACTCGATTATGCATCTTTCTTATGATGAGTAAATGAGAGGTCTTCAACAGATTATGCATGTACTAAAAGGTGTACAGTTCCTGATAAGGAGCTTTTATGAAAGAATACTTGTCCACTCTTACGTTAAAAAGGAATAACGGAATCGGAAGTTAGATACGAGTTGCAGCAAGTAAAAAAAGCAAGGTGAAGAAGGGTACGAGGTACCCAGTTAATAAAGATTATCATTATTTACCATTCAGGAAGGGAGATATAAGCATATCAAATTACCTTCAATAGTAATAGATGTACGTATAATCGGCCACACCTCTCCCAGTCATGCCCTATGGGAGCTAACAAATATGGTTTAAGAGAAGGACATGATAGTAGGTTCCGGCTGGGGTTAGAGTAACCCAAATTGATGAACGGATGGTTTGTGTTAGTTGACATTTCCGAAGGATATTACAAAGGTGCTAATGGATCTCCTTGTGAGATACCTAGATGGTGCACTCTAAAATAGTACAACTAGATATTAGTAATACAAAGATGTGCACTGGAATTATGGAAGGGGTAAATATTACCTTGGTGTGGCTCTCGTCCGTAGTAGAGAAAGAATGTTTGGAAATTCGAAGAGCCAATGGATGGAGCAAGGGGAGTTAAAAGCAAAAGAATGTTTTGTTCAAATTTTCAGAATAAAGTGATAGATAGAAATATTAGCAGGGAAGTACGAAGAGGGATAATGAAGCATTATGAGTGAGATGTGATACATAGATGGCAACGGTAGAGTGTTACAGAATCTATAGTCAAATGATGAAAGAGATGAGAGGTGATGGGCCTTAAGACAACAAAATAGTATAGGCCATACCATCGCATCCTCATTTCGAGAAATAAGTTCGCAATTCTAACGTGATTAACAGAAGGAAAAGTTAGACCTCAGAGTAATAGAAATCAGTATGGACTGGTGAACAAGATAAAGTAAGCATAAATTAGGAACTGAGTGATTTGATAATAGCCAGCATCATGAGAATTTCAGACTGCATTTTGGCAATAATAGAATGGACAACAGAAGAAGATCCATGATGAATTCAGAGAATGGTCATTCAGGGAGACACTTTCCTAAAGCAAGCAATATGAGCAAAGTTAAGCTTAAGGGACTGTATGTGCATGTTACACTATGTGTCACCATCATGAGTGCAGAATTTTGTTATCCTTGGTACAAAAGGATTACCGCAAGGCAAGTAAGGGTCATTGATGACGCGAAATGACGCCAAAGATGAAGAGGAAAAACATCTATAGGCAGGTCGGCATGGCTCCAAGTCTTAGTACTTTCCTAAAGGGGGGAATATGGAATGATAAACGAAGAATGCGATAAAAATAAGAAAGGGATGAGATTGCACTTATCTAAATGTTACAGATATGCTATGATTACACAACGTTATGTAAGAACGACATTAAAAAAAGGAAAGTAAGGGTTGCTGCCCGGGATGTTATTGATAGATAAGGAGCCAATACGTAAGGTAAGTTAAGACAAGAAAATAACCCAAGAAAGATTACGCGGAATATGGATATAAGAATGGGCTAACGAGTAGTTAGTAGTTGATTTAGGAAAAGCTCAGTTATGCCTAGACAAGAGGATAAAGAAAAATCAACAGATCAATGCAAGATAAACATAGGGAACCCCAATATGGGGAATTCAGCCTCGCAATTATGACATTGTAATACTTGAGATATATTCATATAAGAGTTGGGGAAGTTAAAAGTGTACCGTATGAGTACTACGGAAATAAAAGAGAATGCCACTGGGAAGACAGTCGAAATATCAGTTGAGAAGCAACCCTACAAGCACAAGGGCGTGGAGGTAAGTAACTATGGATAATTAGAGGCGCGGAAGAACATCAAAAACTCCACCGGGCATACGATGTAATAAGCTCGCAGCTTTACAAGAGTTAGAGGGTCCTCCCTAAGTACTACAATGAAAGACTAGAGGAAAATAAGGAAGAAGGCTTCAACCTAAACTCAATGACCTAAAGAGGAAATGGTCTTATAACAACAATCTCACAACAACATTGTAAGCACTCCAAAGAAAGTGGCACCTACCGTGGCTAATGAACGGGAAGTAAAATTAAAAGTGAAATTCGAGATCATATGAGTTGCACGAAAACTCTGGCATATGCAGGCACTAAGATAAGCTATGTATGGCCGCTACAAGTGGAAAGAAGACTAGGAAAAAATAGGGTACAAGTATTATATAGAGCTTCAAATGGTGGGTGTGATTTATACCTATGTGGGAGGGAGGTTATAGAGATAGAAGAATATGAGCTGATATATTAAAATAGGTAAGGTAAAGGTGAACAACATACAAAATACTAAAGTATAGAAGGATGAGAGTGGTCCATACTTCAGGTAAAGGACTAGAAGCGCTGGGATTCATTATTCAGGAATGATAACAGCATCGTCAGTGGCATACCTTCCAGTCTATGGTTTCTAAGTACCGAAAGGTCTAATTAGAAAGTAAAAGAAGAGTTAGAGACGATGCGATGTCTTGCTTGATATTCCAGAAAAGCATAAGGGAATTGATCGCAAGCTAAAGTATGATAGAATGACAAGGTTTTAGAAAAACAAAAGTAAGGATACGAAGAAGGAAAGTGAGAAGGTGACGAAAATGGACAAGTCCTCGGGATTAAGCCCATGAAAACAAAGGATTTGATGGTTCCTCTAAGTTATAGAAAGCTCAATATAGCCTGAATGAACTGAAGGAGTTTAAGACTAGTAGCATTTAGAAGAGATGGGATGCTACCCTGGTATCAGAATGAAGGTGTAATTGTGATACATAAAGGATGAAATTTGGGTCTTCACTTGAGTAATGATTTGAAGAAGAAAAAAATGGGGGAAGAGGATTTCATGAATTGTAAAAGATTAGAATACCCCCATAAGGTGAATCACATCGAGATACTATGAAATACGATTATTGAAATCACTTCAAATATTCCTCGATGCAATATAAGCCCCAGTGGCAAGGTATTACCTAAGAAGTTTCAAGTTATAAATGGAAGATTGTAGATCAACATTAAGGTGAATTGATAATGCATGGGTAAAAGATACAAAGTACGAGATGAGATTAGGCCATCTGTCTTAGAACGAGCAGAAATGAAGAATCGTTAAAATACTTAGCTTTATGTATATAGGATAAGCAACGAGAGTAACCTGGAGTGTAGTCGCATACCTCAGTAATGATAAATCGAGGTAAGAGTTATGGTATATTATGACTTACTTAGATGCAGTAAAGTTATGCAGATAGATAATCGGGCCTATGAAATAAGATATAGCAATATTCGTAAGTTCCACAAAGTACCGAGCGAAGAACTTTAGTATACCTATAGATTCCCATAGGGACAAATTATTAAGCTCTGTACATGGTTACAAAGTGAGGCCTAGATATTGGCTAAAAGCTGGAGGAAAAAAAGAAAGAAGAGTCGCATAGGTAAACCTAAATGGGGGAAATGCCCTGGCCCTTGGGATTCATTCACAGAACAATTTCCTAGATGGAAGGAGGAGTATCAAAGTATTCACCAGAGCTATGGGTTATGAGAATGATGAGTGCATTAGTCAACATTAGAGGACGAATGTTCCAAAGGGGGGAATGATGTTACACCACATGTTTTTATACGTGGAAGTACGCCATAAATAAATTGATGGAAGCTCGTAAAATGAGATGTTACATCCCGCGTTTTTGTACATTAAAGTTTCGTCGTAAGTTCATTGATGTAAGTTTGGGAATGAGACTATTTTAAGCTTATAAGTATTATGCTATTTCAAGCAAGTGATAAGTAAATTCGTGAAGGTGAGAGGGTAAGCAAAACGAATGAGAATGAATTTTGTCGAAGTTTGGTATTTTGACATAAAATACGGTCCGGACTACAAATACTCGGTATTTATGGGCTAGTGTCATACAAGGTACCACATGACCATGATATTAAGGTGTATAATATGTGTTAAAAGTGAGTAGTATTCTAAGTGATTTGGGATAATTCTTAATTATGTGGCTAATTGGTTAATTACTGGTTAGTGGGAGATTAACAAGTTAATCAAAAGATTAGTGGATAATTAATTAGAATTGGGGATAAGCTTAAATGGCAAAACGTGGCAGCAACTTAATTTATGGTTGTTGACTCTTACAAGCCACTTGATAATGCTTTGGCTTAGTCATCACATTAGAAAGGCTTAGTCATTGATCAATAACGTTAAGAATAAGATCAATAACCTTGCTTCTCTCATTCATTTTAAGAATGAGATCAATGACGTTAGTCATTGGCTTAGACATCACCTTTGCAAAGTAATGTTATTAGCTCAAAATTTTGCAATGTTAATGTGAGATTTCTCTGAAATACTACAAGGTTCAACGTGAAATGCTAATTTAAAGAAGGACCGGTACAATCTTTCTCAAGAATATCATACATAGTCTTCCCTACTTCGATCCTCCATTACGTGTTTTCACAAAGAGAATCAGTTCAAGTATGTTAAGGATAAGCCCTTCTTTCATTCTGCATGATCTCGTAATTACACGAGTTTGATAACAAGGCATAAAGAAAAATTCATATCCAGGAATTTACGTATATTTTGCTAGTCTCGCAAGTTACAATATTCTCTTTATCGGGACTTCATATTCCACTTAGTATTTCCTTTTTTCCAGTCATGAGAGCAGAGAATCTATATATACAGAATTACAGTATTTTCATTACCATTGAGCTATAATCGATGGGCAAGTCTCTATTGGGAAACCTCTGATCAGATGGTAAGTTATATACCGAGCCTACTGTGGACGAGCGCCTATGAGCGAGCCCAGTTGGCTGAGATACAAAGCCTAGTATGGCCGATCGTCTTTGAGCGAGACTATTACGACAAAGCAGTTATATATATATATATATACATACCGAGACTTATAGGGCTGGACAACTATTTTACTTACTATATTGAGAGAGTTGAGTCAGTACCAGCAGGTAAGCATATCTTCAGATTATCTTTGACTTCTAGCTACTTGCAGTTATTATATTATCAGTTCAGTTCCAGCTTTCAATATGTTGCCTTACATACTCGGCATATTAGTACATACTGATGTCCCTTTTCTGGGGGCGCTGCATTTCATGCATGCAGGTTCAGATCGACAGATGGGTAGATCTCCTCATTAAGCGTTGCCCGAATTTAGCTTGATCGGTAAGCTCCATGCTTTTCAGAGTCGCCGGGTCTAGAGCTTTATGTATATTTTGTGTATATATTTTATGAGTAGGTCGGGGAGCTGTTCTGATCACAATATATCCACTAGTAAAGACTTGTAGACATATCCATTCAGCTAGTGCAATATGTTGGGCTTGTAGGCCTTATATGTATTTTTGGTTGGTTTGTCAGCTGCAATAATTATGACGGCCTTATTGGACCAGCTTTATATTGATATTAGTCAGCATTCGCAGTTGTCTCGCAATGTGGCCCATGGCCAAAGTATGACATCATATGTTCAGAGTCCCTTAGTTGCAAGTTGGTACGCAAGGATAGGTGAGGCACTGGGTGCCAGTCTCGCCCCCAGGTTCGGGGCATGACAAAAATGACCACATTTAATATTGAAAAACACTTTGTTTCGATTAAACCACTTGATAATTGCCTAAGTCAACACAAGCATCACAAAGTCACTAACTCGAACTATTTGTTTCAAAAACATTGTTTCTAACCATAAGCATGTAGTTAAGTGTGTTGGTACCAAGTGAAGCATGTTTGTCTCTTCAAGAATGAGTTATTTAGGTATTTTTATTCATTACTACTACTATTATTACCTAAACACCAAAAATGGACTCAACCCCTTAAGAAGGTTGTCACGACATCCATCGTTGGGAAGAGTCACCCGGTTTAACTATACTCTTGGAAAGAACCGTGGCATTAAGAAAACCAACGTCTTATCACCTACTGAAATATAAAAAGAAGCTAATAAATAAAAAAGAAGCTAATAAATCAAACACTAACTAATAAGGAAACAAACAGGAAGAATCTACAAAGCAAAAAGTATTGAAATTAGAACGATATACATAGTGAGAGAGGAGAGAAAATATATACATACTGAGAAAGAAAATAAAATAGTATCAAGTTAATTACATGCCAAATTTCTCACAATCATAAAATAAGATAAAATGTCTCCACCCCCCCGAATAAAAATAAACATTGTTCCCAATTATTAACAAAATAAGAGTAAAGGAAGGAAAAGAGTGAAGAAAACTCCCCATGGCTCCTTTTACATCACTGTGCCCATAGCAACGTCACCGCCCTTAGTCTCCTCCAACTGGATCTCTTTATCCTCAATTGTGGGAGTAACTGTGATGGTGAACATCTGATGCACTACCTTTGTAGTGTAGGAAGCAATGTATGGCTCCTCAAACTGCCCAGCTGGTGCCTCTGGTTCCTCTAGTGTTGTAGGATCTGGGCCTGGGTGGTGTGGGTCAATCAGCATATCAAAAGGTAGATCTCCGACTGCAGCAAGCTTGATCAGCTATTTCCGGAGCTTGTCCACTTACTTATTGCTAGCCTGGGACTTCCTCAGTTTCTTTACTTCTTTTTCCAGCTCTTCGATTACTGACCCATGCTGTACAAGGTCTCCATGATAATGGTCTTGTTCTCCAGGATCTTCTTCAATATATCTACAACAATTGGGGGAATCTGGGGTGCCTCAATAGAAGATTGTGTTGCAAAAATAATAGCTATTGCAAACAAATTTGCTATGGCTATATGCATCGAGTTGTTGAGGCTCACCAATGTCTGGGAGACTAGAAACACAGAAAGTGGAGCAGTAGGAATGGGCTCCGTCTTTAAAGCAGAGGTGGAACCCGTGGTAAGAAATGTAGTGGGAACTGAAGATGATGGTGGAGCATAGCTGTGGCACTGGAGGAAGGCTCAGCCGAAGTGGATAGACAATCAACTGTCTCACAAATACCATGGCTGGCTCATCAGACTGGCCTGCAGTGGTAGGAGGCTGAACCTTCTTCTTTAGGTTCATAGCATCCATCAGAGAGTTCTATGAGAGAGGCTTTTCCAGCTGCACCTTTGTATCATAATCCCTCGGCTCTACCCCTGCATCCGTGAGATACTCTATAATAGTGTTTGGATACGGGTAGGACGAGTCGGCTTGCCTAGCAATCATAGAGATGTTGGCCGACATCATGAAACCTACATTGATCGGGTAGCCGACCATGATAGAAGCAACTAGAACTGCCAGAGGAATCGGAAGATATGTCTCATTTTGGCACGGGTCTAGTTTACTACAGACAAAGGTTTGCTACCCCTTCGCCTCAATTTTTAGAGTGTTCCTCTGAAAAGGAACCATTGCTCTGATCCATGGTAGTGGTGGTCCAGGAGCTGTTAGCATCTTTGATAACCAAGGTCGAGCTGCCTCCCCAAGTGCACACTTATCTAATTACTCTGTGGAATCAACATCATCAAATCCCAAATATGTGTTCAATGTGTGCTGATCCAATCGCACTTTATGGTTTCTCACTTTCATCACCTTTTCCCCCTTTTTTATATGCGCCATATAGGTGTAGAATTCCCGGACAATGTACTACTTAGCATCCACCATGCTCTGGGTAAACAACATCCACCCTTTTCATTCTCTAAAGTGTCTCAATATTGCAAGGTTATACCTCTCCAGATCTTTCAACTGAAACTGTCACTCAAGAGTGAGCGACCTCACTGTCCACCATTCAAGGAAGCTGGAGAAGGCTGCCAAGCTGACAAATCGGTCCTCCCATACCTATTTTTTCTTCGACCTTTCAAGGCCGACAACTGTAGCATCTCCCCCTCTACCATCATCAGGGATGTCCTGAACTGATGTCTCTGGTGCCTTAGGGGCAGGTTTAGTAGATGGCTTAGAAATCGTACTATCACTTTCCGAGCCCTCGGAAGTGCTATGAGATATAGACGACTCGTTCATGAGCTGATACCTCCCTGGCAGCCTTGACTGAACAACTGGCTGCTCATGTACAGAGACTTAGTTGCCCTTTCATGCTTCGCTAGATGGGGCATAGGAGCTGGTCTAGGAAAGGTCTGCACCTCTCCCTCTATCGACTGCTATTTTCTTTTTGATTTCACACTGTTGGGTAGTAGGCTAGGATCTCTTCCCTCGTCCCCGAGAAAGGTCACCCCTTCCTTTTAAAGAGTCGCCTCTTCCTCCAGATCGAACCATTTTCTGTACCAAGCAAAGGCGATTGTTAGATGCAATTCAAGTTCAGACATACAATGAATGTAAGGACACACCAGAAGATACGATGGGGAACACATTTGAAACATTCTTGAAGGATAGGGATGTGTCGTCTGCACATTTTCATTGTGGCCACTGATTGGGCCATTGTGGACTGTAGAATTCTATTTTGCAGCCGCAAATGAGGATTATGGTCTACACATTTTCTATTGCAGCAGCAAAGCAAAAGACCTAAATTATGCTAACTCTCTAATGACAGAGAAAAGCTGATGTGCGGCCGCAACGTATTTTCTGTAGACCACACATTTTGGTCTTGAAGCCTCACATTAAAGAACAAACTTGCACACTCTTTAAAGACACTGAAATAGCTGTTTTGCGGCCTTAGTGGAAATTCTGCTGCCCGCACAATTTTCCTTGCGGCCGCGGACTCATGCTTGACTAAACTTACCTTAAATCAACTTCTATGGACCGCAAAATTTCTTGTGCGGATGCAGAGTCCAATAATTAAAGAGCAGACATGAATTTTTATCTAGGGCTAGCAATCTTTGCACAAATCCGACATAAAAACAACGTACAAGCACGAAATCTAGTTACCGAGTCCCAAATAAGCAAGTACTAGTTGACCCACTACAACTTTACCCCACAGGTATGTAGAATTAGAATCAGAGACAAATGGCCTAATATTTAGACTAAAAAGCTGAAAAGAAACTGAATTAAATGAAATTAACAAGATTATGAAGCATACCAAGTGAGTGAGTGCACGAAATGAGTGATCAACAATTGCTAGATATTTGGGCAGATGATTTAGCAAGGGTCTTCTAATTAGTACCAGTTGTCTCAGAGAGGGAAAAGGGTAACAACAGCCCTAAGCTCTCTATTTATACCTGTCGATTTTTGCTAAGGGAAAAAGCAGTGACTGAGGCCGCAAAATTCCCCGACCCAATGTCTTGTTTAATCTGGACCGTTGATCAGTTTTTGATCAACGGGCAGATCCCCCCTTCCCATAATTAACATAATAGTCTACCCCCCCCTCCCCAAACCCTCATTCTCTCATTTCTCCTCTCACACTCCGCCGTCATCTCCTCTCTTCTTCTCTCAAATGCTCTCTGCCCTAACCCTAATTCCTCCTTGTCGGTGCTCTCATGCCGTCGACTATAGGGGTTTAGCACCATCCCCCAGCTTTAATGACTCTCATGTTCCTGGATTCCTGCCTTCTTTAAGGTCCTCAAGTGACCAGTGGCCATTCCAATCACCCCTGGGCCTGTGCTCACCATTCTCAGGCCACCATGGCTCGATCAAGTAAGATCTTTCCTTTTTCCGGCTAAACCTATGGGTTTCTAAGCCGGTCTCTCTATTCTTGGGTTATTTTCTAGAAAACCCTAACCTCTTCTACTGTACCTCTTAGATCTATAATAGATATGGGGTCTCTCTGAGCTATTTTTGTTTGTTTCATGAAAAACCATTCGATTTCTTGATGCGTCGCTTTATTTTTCCATTAGAGTTTCCAGAATTTTTCTTCAAAATAAATTTCTGGTCTCTTAATGTTGTTCTCTGATGTTTAAAACGACCTTTTGTTAAAATTTCTTTTAGTCATAACTTGTTATCATAAAACCTTAGTTTTAACCCTTATTATAATTCTGAGTCTGTCTTTGGTAATATGTTCATGTGCTTGTTTCTCACGAACACTCTGAGTTTCTATGATATTACCCTATTATGATCAATACGGTTTCTGCTTCTTGCTTCTTCCGGTTATATTATGTTTATTCTGTTAATTCCTCTAATCAGTTCTATCTTCTCTAGTTGAATCCCTGATTCTATGTGATTCTTACTTTACTATGTTTCTTATTTTACTTCTTCTTGCCTATTATGTGTTTATTCCGTTTGTTCATAGAAATTTTGTGTTAATTCTCCCCTTAAATCAGTACTGTTCCTATTTAAATCCCTAATTTTCTATGGTTAACACCTTTTACTGATTTCCTATGATGATATCTTTTACTGATTTCCGACCTCTAAGTTATTTTCTTGCCTTATTTTATGGTTGACTTTACTGTTAATTGATTCTTATGATATTTCCTTAATTAGAACCTTATGTTCCTAGTCCTAATTAACTGTTCTGTACTTGGACTGTTTGAAATGTTTCCATATCTATTATGCTCCAGTTACACATTGATTTCTTTCCTTATTTGTTACATGTTCTTACCGTTTGAAGTTAACTCCCTTAATCAAGGGTACTTGCACTGGTTTTACTCTAATTGGTTCTGAGTTCCATAATTTACTGCCTAATTATGATTCTTACCTTATTCTACCTAGTTTCAAACCACTATATATATATACACATATATATATATATACACACACACACACTCTCTCATTCACCAACAAACAAAATCCACTCAACACACACACGAACACATTTGGTTCAAAAACTATCTCTCACACTCAAAGCTTTATGCTCTCTTTTTGTGTCACTTACTATTATTCTAAGTTGGCCGGCTGCAAGCCAAGGGTAACTATTGCGCTCTCCTGTCCCTTCACTTTTGTGTTTACTGTCTCTTTACTGGTATATTCTGATTTTCAATTCAAGTCCCAAAACCAATATGTTTCTTTTACTGCTTCAGTTTATCATGTTCCTAATCTGTTTCTATCTATTGTTTTGTTGTTCAACATGCAATTGACCTCCTTACTTCATTGCTTCATCTAGTATGTTAGTTATGTCTTAACTCTTTAGGGTTAGCATGTTCTTATAAACCTATAATCTGACTCAATGTGACTCAACTCTGTTTTGATGTTTGCGTACTGGTTGCCTAGATCTGGTACGCACCTATTGATTTGTTACCCTAAGTTGTCTTGATGCTATGCTCAATCATGTTTAGTATGAAATCTTATTCTATACTATCTCCCAACCCCATGAATCCCCTAGAGCACTTCTGATTATGTAGCTTTGTTTTAATTAGCACTCAAGAATCTATGTCTTACTATTTGCACTAATTGCCAAGGACCCATGTCTGTTATGTGTTCACCATACCTGCTCTACTTGTCCCCAGTCCCCAGTTATCCCTGTGTGAAGGTTTGTTCTCTGAGTATTGTTGAACTTGTTTGACTGACCTGCTGTTTGTTTAAATTACACAACTGTTTTCAAAAGTTGTTTTACTAAACAATTCTCCTATTTTATAAAACTACTTTAACTGGGTCTCTTTTTCAAATACTGCTTTCCTGTAAAACCTTTTCAAAACTATGTAAAGCACTCTCACTCTACTCTTAGGTCCTTAAGTTCTGCCCCTCCAGTGTATGACTGCCTTGGGATTCGTGTGAGATCCCTCTGAACCCTGATGCACTGGGCTGGCACTTCCACACTGCACTTACTCAATTATGATTGTGAAATATGGGTGTGAGCACTACCCGGGATCCCTTGAGGTCCTTAGGGAACTTTGACACACCCGGATATGAGAAAAGCTATGAAACATTTGGGTATTTGAGGTTCTGAGAATCTGGGCCTGTTTTCAGGCTCTCTATAGTGTAACTTCTTATTTTTATTTATCTACTTATGTAATTTATTCACATTGGTTGTAATAAAACTGGTAATAACCACTATGTATTTGCAACACTTAGAACAGCATGCTTTAGGTAAAACAACTTCAAAGCTGTTTTAATAATTCTGGTAACTATTGTGCATTCCTCCCACGCCTAGGCAAGCCTTAGGTAACCAACCTTTATAAAACTGGAAAATTGTTGCTTTTGTGTTTGCTGGTTAATGGTTAATAGGATTAAAATCAGTAGGCAAACTAATAAGGGCCCCTGCTTCTGAGTTTATAAAATAAAATTGCTTATCTTCTGTGTTTTGATATTTACTTAGACATCATGTTTTAGGATCCTGTTTAATAATACTGCCCTTGTTTGTGTTTTGAGTCATGCTGATTACATGCATTATCTGTAGAGGTAAATCTGAGCCTCTTAATTGCTCTTTCCTGCCTTTATTTGCTAAAGTCCTATTTGTTCTTGTCTGTCGCCTAGTATTTTCTCCTTTTAAACCTTAGGGGTCTGCCTAGAATTGCCTTTAGGTAGAGGTCCTAATCTCCTCCAGGACCATTAAGGAGGGACGGGTAACAACACGCATAGAGGTCGTTAAATAAACTCGCTTAATAACCGCTAAGGGGTGGGAAAGGGTAGACATGGATATGATGACCAGTGCGCTAATGCAACGTGTAGCCCCTTATTGAGGAGTGATTACCGGGCATTGCATGGATATGATCCTATAGGATAAACAACCTAGGATCCCCTATCTTTTACACATGTGTGCTTAGATTGTAAATCTTTCAAAACATTGTATATGTGCCTAGACTTTAAATCTTTTAAAACATTAGCACATATGTGTTCTTAGACTGTGAATCTTCTCAAAAAACCTTTATTTGTTTTCCTATGTGCTTCTATTGCTTATGTTCTACTTGTTCACAAAGTTTTTTTGGCCGGGAACCACAGTTGTGGACTTCGAGGGGTGCCTAACACGTTCCCCTTGAAGTAATTTCAAGCCCTTACCCTATCTCTGGTTATCCAATCTGTGTTTGCAAATGACCCTTAGTAGGTTCCCTAATGCACCTTAATTTGTTAGTTGGCGACTCTTCAATTCCTTACCCCTTTCCCAAAAGGAACCGATTTGTCCCAATAATGTCAAATACCCTGACCGATCCGAAAGGAGAGGGAGAATAGAGAGGGCGCGACAATACCCATCATTGGGAAACACCTGGTGTAGAGCCACTCATGGAGGAGGTGAGGGTGGAGCGGGGACATTGTCATGAAGAGATAGGCCTCTTCTATTGGCTTGACGTTCAAGACAAACCTCATCACCTTGCGCATCCTCGACATCCACACCCCCAAAGAAATATTTACGAGCTCATTATTTTCTATGGTTCTACCTACGATTTCCCAAACAAGTTAATAACACGGAAGGAAAGGAAGATATTTAAAAAACACACCCAAATATATAGCTAAAACCTTTTTAACTCCCTGGTAATGGCGCCAAAAATTTATCGAGTCCAAATGCACACCTCAAAACAAGGTATGAAATGGTCGATTGTAATTATAGTAACCCAACGAAGATTCGGGGTCGAATCTACAGGAAGCTAGATAGGATTTAGGGATATATATATTCTAATGCGTGAAATTGAATTATCTTCATTTGTACATCCACTGAAAGTGTTTTGTTTCTATTGCAAAGCTTACACTAATGTTTGCAGCACAAAGAAATAAGACTAGGATAATTGTTTTCGGTGTTTTTCAAATTGATAAAAAGCCTAGGGATGTGACCATCACCTAGGTGTTTTCCTAATTGGATAAAAACCTTAATGTTTGTTTTGTTTATTGAGGTGTATTATAGACCTAAACTCTCAATTACCCACTCAATACCTCTCAGTCAGGGAGTGGTTTTGCTCAATTTGGCTTTTTCAAGACCAACGGGTATCACACAAAATAATTGATAAAAGCTCAAGTAGGGTTGTTACTATCTCTAGGTTGAACCCTTTCATTGGGTTAATCAATCTCTCGATGGACCCAATTCCTTGTTAGCCAAGTTTTCCTAGACTAAGTCTCTCTTTCTCAAGTAGATGCTAAGTCAAATAGGCATGACCTAATGTTGACAACCAATAATTCGACAAATTAAAGCATGAACTAGGCTAAATAATAAACACTCAATCATAAACAAGCACTAAATTAGATACTCGTAAGGTTTACACACTGGGGTTGGGTCACAACCCTTGTAAAAATCTAGCTACTCATGCTTGGGTTTGAAGGAGAAGAAGAAGAAAAAGAAAGACTAATTAACTCATAATGTAAAGTCATAATGATAAATCTATTGTAAAATACACAAAAATAAATTAAACTTCCAAAACAGGCAAAGAAAAACGGCTAAAACTTGACCTAATTTCGTGAGACTCTTCTATTTATACAATGCATAAAATTTTGGACAAAAATGCCAATTGGGAGGTGCTGCGGTTATACAATTCCGTGTGCGGTCTGCAGGTTTCTTCATCTTGTCAAGAATTGGAGGTCTGCGGCTGCACAGTTTTGAACCGCGGCCACGAGGCAATATTTCTGTGGTCCGTAGATTCAGCAGTACGATCGCAAGGCACTTTTTTGTGGTCCGCAATAGTATGATTGCGGATGCAAGATAATATTCTGCGGCTCCACAAATCTCGTACGGGCTGCAATTCGAGGAAGCTCTGGACTTGGCTTTTTGTCATCTATCTGATATTGGATCCTAGCCCAGCTTTTGTGGCTGCACTAATCATGTGTCGTACGCAAATTGCTCAAAAGACTTCTGACCTTTCCTTCTTTGATTGCAATCGCAGATGGAATTCTACGACCACACATTGTAAGCTTCTGTGCCTTTTATTGCTTTGTGTTTAGGCTACTCCTTTTAAATCGTATTTCTTCTCGGGAGTCTAACTTCCAACATTCATGCAATTTTGCACATTTCATTAGTTTCGGGAACATATTTCAATGCTTTTCGACTAAAACAAAATCTAAAAGGCACTAATAAATAGTCAAAATACCCACTTATCACTATACTTTTTAATTGATGACCAAAGTTTGTGTAATACAACAAAACCGAGTTTCGAGAATATTTATCAATGCATCGCTTATACAACAGTACAATAAAAAAATAATATAACTAGATATTAAATTATAAATTGGTATGATATACTTTCCAAATTATGTGTCAGATATGGAAGTGCTTAAAGAACTGTGTCCAATAGGGGGTTTATAATTGTTGGGTAGGGATGGTTATGCTTGTTTAATGTAAGGCAGCAAACTGCGTGACATGTGAAAAGAAAGATTAAGTGGGTGTCTGCCACGAAAAAAAATTCTAAGCCGTCGTGATGGCACCTAACACACTTGCCAGGCAAGCTGGAGATAATAATACAAAACCAAAATAACGGAATTTGTAGAAATAACATAAATCTGAAACCTCAATATAACATAATACCGCTAATACAGGATAAATTCCGCAGAAACTGCTTAATACATAGTCATGAGCTCTAACATGGAAATACAAGTCTGAAATGACCAAGTAAAGTATTGTTTGAAGTAAAGACAACAGGACATAAGAAAAGAGATGCCAAGACCGCGGTCAAGAATGTATACCTCGTATTTCAGCAATCAACTCCTCTACTAGCCTCAACAACTAATGATGAGGTCCGACACCTGGATCTGCACAATTAAGTTTAGGTTGTAGCATGAGTAAAACCGACTAAATGTACTCATCAAGTATTATAACTAACCTCGGCGAGGTAAAAGAAGCCAGAATTATAAATGATACTTTCTATAACCTGTACAGTTTTATTGCAACGACTCGATAGGTCATTTTGAGTACTAGCCCTTATTTTCGAATTTCTAGACCTCTATTAGCTCCATTTGATATTTTTTGATTTACGTGCACAATTCGAGTATTTTTCCGAAAAGCTTTTATGCAAAAATTTGAAGAAAATATTATTTTTTGCTTTAAAAATCGCTTGAGTTGACTATGGTCTACATTTTATGTAAACGACCCTAGATTGGTATTTTGAAGATTCTGGTGGGTCTGTATCGTGATTTTAGACTTGCGTATTCCCAGAATTCTAAGAAGTGTATTCGGAGGTCCCTAGGCAGATTTAACTTGTTTTGCCGAAAGCTAATAATTTGAAGGGTTGAAATTTTCTAGGCGTGACCGTAGGTTGACTTTATGCTTAGCAGGCTCGAATTTTGATTTTAGGAGTTGATATAGGTCCTTTTTTCTCTTTGAAGATTTTTTACAAAATTTGGTACAAATCACAGTTGGTTTGATATGATTCAGATGCTCAGATGTGATTTCATAACTTCTTGAGTTTTCTTTGAATTTCACACATTTTGACAATCAATTCGTAGTCTAGGTGTTATTTTGGTGTTTTGATCACGTGAACGAGTTTTTATGATGTTATTACACTTGTGTGCATGTTTGGTTTGGAGCTCAAGGGACTCGGGTGAGTTTTGGAAAGGCTACACACCATTTCGAACTTAGGAATTGCTGGTTTTTTATTTGTTACTTATGTCTGGTGCTTTGTGCTTCCCGATGGTGAAGCTACTCTCGCAATCGTGAAGTAGAAATTGGGACTGTGGCAGATTCATATTTTGCGAATGCGAGGAATCAGTCGCGAACACGAAGTGGAGGAGGGCTTCCCCTTCGTGAACGCGACCAACATTCCTCGAACACGAAGCTTTGAGCGAACATGGGGAAGGCTGGGCTGTTACTCCATGAGAACGCAGGTTGTGGCTCACGAACGCGAAGGCAATAGGGGAGCTAAGCCTCCGGGAATACGCAGTACATCGCTGTCATGACCCAAATCTAACCCACGTCGTGATGGCGCCTTTTGTGATACAAGGCAAGCCTATTTCCTAAAATACTATCAATTAACTTATGAGAGTTAAGTAAAATAATCCATATTAGAAGTTTCCATAAAAAAAATTCAAACACAATTTCGAATTTGAAAAAAAAAAAATAACAATGCGGAAAACGAGCCCCAAACATCGGGGTGTCACTAAGTCATGAGCGTCTAAATCCATAACTAATACATCAACTGTCTAACTGTCAATACGACCCAAAAAGAAGAATAGAAGATAGAAGGAGTAACAAGGTCTTGCGGGCGCTAGCACCACTAATGTGAGCATGAATAAATCCTAAGCATGATCTCTAAAATTAAGGCAGTCAAGTTTAACATACATATAAACACATAAACACATATAATGGTTCGTAGGCCTCACAACCTCACGGGACATACCAAGTCTCAATCCCTCGCGGAGTACACTCACACGCCCGTCACGTAGCATGGCAATCTCCTCCAAACAATCACATGATATCAATTCTCCGGGTTTATACCCTTAAAGCCAGAGTTAAAACTATTACTTACATTAACAGTGTAGAGTCCTACTCCGGGATGTCCTCTTCGCTCGAGTCGGTCTCCAAAAGCTCCGAATCTATCCAAAATCAGTATATTATAATAAATATACGCTAAAGGAATGAATCCCACATGAAAATTATCAAACTAGACAAAAAATCTTGAATTCGGTCAAATCCGGCTCCCGGACCCACGTCTCGAAATCCGATAAAATTTACAAAACAAGGAAAACCATTCACTCACGAGTCCAACTATACCAAATTTATCTAAATCCGACTTCTAATGGATATTCAACTCCCAAAAATCCATATTATGAAGTTTCTACAAATGTTTCCCCAATTTCCACCCCAAGGTACTAATCAAATGATGAAATCAGTGATATATTCATGTATATTAACAAATTTGTGTTAGAATCATTTACCCCGATGAATTTCTTGAAAAACCCTCGAAACATCGCCATAGACCGAGCTCCTTAGGTCAAAATATGAAATAAAACCCTGAACCTTGTATTTAGAGTGCACCCCTCGGATCCTCACTTCGCTGACTGACAAATTTCACCGCTACCGCGCACGCGTCTCTACGGTCCGCGAAATTCCAACTGCGGCCGCGAAAGTCTCCAGCTCATACTGTCGCGACCAATCTTCCGCTTTCCGCGCCAACCACCACCGCTGACCGCGAAATCCTGCCACCTCCGCAAAATCCTTCTGCTGTCCACGTAAATTTAGCGCGGTCCGCACTCCAACTACAGAAACAAAACACTAGGAACATCAACAGCTTTTTCAACAACTAAACTCATCTGTTAACCATATGAAACACATCCGAGGCCCTCGGGACCTTCACCAACTATACAAACCAGTCCCATAACATCATTCAAACTTAGTTGAACCAAAGAATCACGCAAAACATTACCAAAACACCAAATTACCCCGGCTTCAAGCCTAAGGATTCCTAAATTTCCAATTTCGCCAATTTAAGCCTAATTTTACCAACCCAATACAACACAACACAGCTGAACCACACATAACTAAGCAGAAACGGGGGAAACAAGGCTATAACTCTTAGAACGACCAGCCGGGTCGTTACATCCTCCCCTACTTAAACAAATGTTCGTCCTCTAACGTGCTGAGGGTTGTTCCAAAAGCCATCATATCTCTGAGTAACCTTACCGCAGATATACCCGGGGGTGATCCCACGTCACCCTATCCCATATAGGTCTGATAACACAACATAACAATAGTTTCTTCATCCAACCTAGCCCAAGCCTCACAATCCAAATTTCCACATCCAAAATTTTCTATACGATCAGAATCTTGTATCTACACATTCTATAAGTCTGAAAAAGTTGTATCTGATCATAGCCATAACTCAAGACGAAATCGCATGATACCCCATATAACTCAAACGCTCGTAGCAATAATTTATAATCACAGTGGCTGCTCAGCACAACCCAATTCCGGTAATAAACCTATTATCAAACATAGATCCGTTCTACCACTTTCATATAGTGCAAATGATGAATGAAACACGCAGAAACCCATAACCATTCGTCAGATCAACACATGGTGGAACTCCCTCTCCTTCGACCAGAATTATAGCCAATTTCCAAGCCGATCAGCGACATTACCCTTTTTAAATATGCCTCAATCAAATCTGATAGCACCTATTCTAGCTCCGACGACCTCATCTTATCAAATAGAAGCTACTCTACTGACATGCCCTACCAATACTACCCAGAGCCACAAATCGTGAAATCCGTGAACCAGAGAACGAGTCACAACCGCTCGTAGCATAGAAGGGAAACTCAGAGAACATATTGGAAATGAGTAAGCTCAACTCTAACCGAATGACATATCCCTCAACAACAACTGTATAGAGTCAACCAATCCGACCCGGTGTAGTGAACACATCCATACTAGGCCACCAATGAACCCCAAATAAACTCTGATCATCCACAATAGACAAATAACCCTCCAAAAGTCCACCATAACTGAATCACCACACATGGTATCTTCTGACCAACCTCGGCTACATTTTCACAGTCCACAACCACGAAACAATCTACTCATAAGAACTCCCAATCTCCAAATCCATAGAACACACGGGTCACCATATCCGATCTGAACCCCACCGCCTGAATGTCTAATACTACAATACACGATCATCCCACGAGGAATACTTCTATGATTCTTCTGTGCCACAAGGAAAAATTTGAACACAAGCAATATATCAAACAAAAGAGTTCCGCAATACCAATGAAGTATCCATAAATCAAAACACAATGCCCCTTCTAAAGCTTACACCTTCGTCAAGCCATACCTAGAAGTAATATCATCTATCTAGTTATCTGAGATCGTCCATGCTGCCTAAAAATTCAAAACCTTCCTTTCAAAAACGCATCGTGACCTTGCACTTGCAAATCTCAATACTATACCTCACATCGCACCCATTACGCCACAATATGAAAGATACAACAAATCTCAAAATCTACTCTGAGTCGCAAGGAACTACATACTCAATTAGCTAATAACTTTCCATTTGATTCCATTCTAGAGAAAATTGCAATACGCTATATGCCCCACGCACCAGTAGGAAGTATACATCTCAAACCATGGTAGAGACCATCAAGAACTCTCCAAAATCCATTTGCACTTAACCAAACCGTCAGGATTGTATCGCTCCAACTCAACCAAGCTATGCATGTCACCAAAACCTAAGAGCATTTCCACGAAACACATGTGGGAACCCACCACATCATAATCACCCAAAGAACCGATCATATCCATTACCAAGTCGATCCCACCTACTAACAAGCTATCCTATTTATCTGAGTTCCTTCTAAATTACCTTCAAATTGATACTTCTCCTCGCCATAATACCACAATCCTCAACCAAGAATACCACATGAGGCCGTAGCATAAAACCACACCGCCCTAAGGCTCATAAGCCGCTGATTGCTCTCTTAAGAACCCCAAAAGAAACACAACTGAGATACCCAATCAGAAGAGACCTTATATGAATTTAAAGCTATTCATTTTTACCTTCTTGTTACTGAATGTGGAATCCATAATGATATAGAAATACTGCGAGTCTAGACACCATCCAATGTAACTCTCAGTTTCTAGCCATATACAAATTCGCAACATTCCCAATTCCCATGTACAAATCTTGAATTCATTAGTTCTCGAGAGTCATCCCACTCTGCTTAAATCGCAATTAGACTGTTCACGGACCGAACGACTTGTGCCCCATTAGCACTCCAACACCCAAGGAAGTATGCAGTGATCTCATATATCAATTAATGCAACCAAATAAATTCATGCTCCATGCACATCACTTCCTTCACCAATAAAAACTCAAATCATGCAATGATCTCATATACGCATAAAGCCTAATACAGCTCGTACCCAGAAATTCCTTTACTTAAGTCATCCTCGATTTCACCCTCTACTGAACATAACTTATTCACAAGTATACCTCAAACCAAAACCAATATAACACATCACCGTATAATCAACTTATCAGTTGCAGACTCCCCTACTTGGCTCAAAGCCATAGATTGAAACACACGATAACTCATAATGCCATACCTTATTACAACCTTAACATAATGGTGAGATTCAAAGAAATCCTCCATAAGCTCATGTAAAACAAACCATCTAAAATCTCGAATCATCTGCAAATCTCGCATTCACCCTTATAACAGTCAAGTCCACTCTCACAAGCGATCCAAACTCAAATTGCAACACATATTTCACTGGTAGAAGAGAACTCGCTACAAAACAACATAGGGATCACACGACCCTCAGGACACCCTGCAAGAGATAACCCACATGCTTGACTTCAAACTAACATCTCTTTATACCGTTCCACCGTCATAAACATCACACAATCACTTAATATTCCTAAGTCTGAACTCATATCACGACATGAAAATCTACTTTCACTCCTCAAATAAACAACATGAAAAGGATCCTCCATCACACTCATAACTCGAGACTATACATCAAATCAGGATCAAAATCAAGCACCAAATAGTTCTTTCTATACCTCAAGCAAATTCTTCTCGTCATATTCAAATCATATGAACTCATCTCGTAGTCAGATCATACTCATCACGTAGCCATCCAACCATAAATTCCACTAATAGTGACTCTACCGGAAAAATAAATCCACAAGCACGCTCACACAATCAACATCTTTGTGCTCAAGCTATGTTCAAAATCCAGCCTCAAGTCCTCCAGACTGTCCCTTCATCAGCATACCGAAATCACATCTCGCACCTCATCCATGGATCGCAAGCCGTCGATGCACAAGTGATATCGAGCGCTCATGCGCGCATACAAATCTGTGGGAGGAATTTAAAGGATTATGGTTCAAGCTGAATCAGTACCGCACGATGAGAATTAGAGAATGTGAAGTTTCCTAAGTGTTATGCAGCCTCTCGAAGAAAAGTACAGACGTCTCTCTACTAAACCTGTTCATGAATCGTGAGACCTATGTAACCTACGCTCTGATACACATTTGTCACGACCCGAATCTAACCCTTGTCGTGATGGCGCCTATCGTGATACAAGGAAAGCCTATTTCCCAAAATACTACCAATTAACTTATAAGAGTTAAGTGAAATATTCCATATTAGAAGTTTCCATAAAAAAAGTCAAACACAATTTTGAATTTGAAAAAAAAATAACAATGCGGAAAACCAGCCCCAAACATCGGGGTATCACTAAGTCATGAGCGTCTAAATCCATAACTAATACATCAACTGTCTAACTGTCAATTTAACCCGAAAAGAAGAATAGAGGATAGAAGGAGTAACAAGGTCTTGCGGACGCTAGCAGCTATCTTGTAGTCTCCAAAGATAGCAGGCATGAACTCAACGATCGCTGCTCTCTAACTCACCTGGATCTGCATATAAAGTGCAGGGTGTAGTATGAGTACAACCGACTCAGCAAGTAACATGAATAACTAAGGAACTGAGTAGTAGTGACGAGCTAAACAGAATCAGTTAATGCTTTTCACAGTTAAGAATACATATTAGTAAACATGTAAATTGCATGAATCAACAAATACTACTAGGCAATTAGCAAATAAATACAGTAATATCAAAACTAAATGAAACCTCACATTAATGTCACTCGTTCCATCAGCCCTCAATGCACACACTCAATAGGTACCTGTGCTCACTGGGGGTGTTCAGACTGCGGAGGGGCTCCCACAGCCCAAGCGCTAATCTGCACGGACCACTCACGTGCTGCACGGAGAACTGACGTGCTATCATATCATATATGGATCCGCATGGACAAATCATGTGCTATAGCACAATATGGATCTGCACGGATAGCTCACATGATACACGGACAACTCAAATGCTATAGTACAATGTCTGACGACAAGCCCTCGGCCTCACTCAGTCATGTACCTCTCTAGTCTCACAGTTTTCAACAAATAAGAGAAAGCAGTACAAATCATGTATTACAGTGTATTAACAAGATGATTGAGACTGAGGTAAACATGTATAATAAGTTCAATGACCGAGCACCACTAATGTGCACATGAATAAAGCCTAAGAATGATCTCTAACATGAAGGCATTCAAGTTTAACAAACATGTAAACACATAAACATATGTAATGGCTATTAGGCCTCACAGCATCACGGGTTGGGCCAAGTCTCAATACCTCGCGGTTGTACACCCACACGCCCGTCACCTAGCGTGGGAATCACCTCCAAATAGTCACATGATATCAATTCTCCGGGTTCTTACCCTCAAAGCCAGAGTTAAAACTGTTACTTACCTTAACAACGTAGAATCCTACTCCGGGATGCCCTTGTCCCTCGACTCGGTCTCCAAAAGCTCAGAATATATCCAAATTCAGTATATTATCATCAATATATGCTAAAGGAATGAATCCCACATGAAAATGATCAAATTAGACTAAAAATCCCGAATTCGGTCAAATCTGGCCCCCGGCCCCACGTCTCGAAATCCGATAAAATATACAAAACTAGGAAACCCATTTACTCACGAGTCCAACCATACAAAATTTATCTAAATCCGACTTTGACTCGATATTCAACTCTAAAGAATCCATGTCATGAAGTTTCTAAAAATTTCCCCCCAGTTTCTACCCCAAAGTACTAATCAAATGATGAAATCACTGATATATTCATGTATATTAACCAAATTTGCGTTACAATTACTTAACCTGATGAATTTATTGAAAATCCCTTGAAAAATCACCACAAACCGAGCTCGTTAGGTCAAAATATGAAATAACCATGAACCTCGTAAGTATAGCGAATCCCTCGGATCCTGTCTTTGCTGACCGTCAAATTTTACCGCCGCCGCACACGCCGCGCCGCGATCCGCAGAATTCCAACTGCAGCCGTGAATGTCTCTAGCTCTTCCGGTCGAGCCAATATTCCGCTGTCCGCGCCAGCCCCACCGCTGATCGCGAAATCCTGCCACCTCCGAAAAATCCTTTTGTTGTCCGTGTAAATTCAGCGCGGTCTGCACTCCTAACTTCAGAAACCAAACACCAGCAACATTAGCAGCTTTTTCAATAGCTAAACTCATTTGTTAACAATCCGAAACATATCCGAGGCCCTCGGGACCTTAACCAACAATACCAACAAGTCCCATAATATCATTCAAACTTAGTCGAACCTAGGAATTACGCAAAATAGTACCAAAACACCAAATTACCTCGGTTTCAAGCCTAAGGATTCCTAAATTTCTAGTTTTGCCAATTCAAGCCTTATTCTACCAACCCAATACAACTCAACACAGCTGAACCACACATAACTAAGGAGAAATGGGGGAAATGGAGCAATAACTCTCAGAACGACCGGTAGGGTCGTTACAATCACGTACTCGTAGGACTCCTGGAAGCTGTTCTTCGCGAACGTGTCAGATGCTTCACGAACGTGAATTGCACCTGACACTCAGGTATTAAAACATCTGAAAATCAGGATTTTCATCATTCCTCACTCTTTTCAAGTTTGAGCTCGACATAGAGGCGATTTTGAAGATGTTTTTCATCCCCATCTCATTGGTTAGTAAATTTTAACCTTTTTCATTATATTTTAATAAACACCCATTGATTTTAAACTTTAATCTATGATTTTCAATAGTAGAAATTAGGGATTTGGGTCGAAATTGGGGATTTTGTAAAACTGAGATTTAGACCTCAAATTAAGGTATGATTTCGAAACTAATTACATAACAGGGCTCGGGGCTGAATGTGTGATTTTTTTTGGTCCGAATATTGGGTTTTGAACAAGCGGGCTCGAGGTTGACTTTTGTTGATTTATTTCAAAATCATTTTTCACTAGTGGGTAGTTTCTAAAGTGCATTTTGAATTATTTGTACTATATTTTGCTAGATTTGATTGGTTTGGAGGCTAACAATAAAGGAAAAGTTGCGGTTGTACCTTGATTTGGTTGAGGAGCAAGGTAAGTGTCATGGTTATCCTTGACTTGAGGGATTAGGACTTGTTGGCCTATTTGCTGCGTTTATTATGTGTGGAGACGACATATACGTGAGGTGACAAGTACATATGCGTTGTCATTGGGTTAAAGTATGCGGGTGGAAATTATCTCTTTGTACTAGGTTGTTTCATTTACTATATTTTTTATGATTAGGATAAATTATTACTTCTTTATATCGCCTTGTATTTATTGTTTATTTAAAAGATGTTGGAAATTTAAAAAGTTGAGTTTGTTATCATGGCTCTATAATTGAAGCGAAATTGCTTCTAGCCTTGAATTGTTAACCCGGATATGTACTGTTGCTTGGTGAGAAAGAGTGAAAAGCAAGAAGGGTGTTGCCATGCCTTATTTGAATTATTATCTATTGAGAGGTTATGAGGATTAAAGCACAAAGGGTGTGCATTTGATTTCTTAATATCATTTACCATATTATGGGAGGTTGAGAGTAAAAGCATGAAGGGTGATGCCATGCCATTTTATTTACGATATTACATGGTGAGCGAGAGTAAAAGCATGAAGGGTGATACCTTATCATTTTTATTTCACTTCCTTATTTGATTCCCGATTTAAGGACACTGTAAAATTCTTATCCAAAAACTCAGGGTTTCGTAGTGCCAAGTTAGATTCCTGCGTTATTATAGTAGAAATTCTTTGCGGCTCGCAAGGTCACCGTGGTTAGGACTTTTTTGATTGAATAGTACCCTATGGGTTGAGAAGAAAATGTTTCTCAAACATACGCATTCCTGCGGCCCATTATGTAGCAGCATAATCACTCTGCAGACCACATAATGGCCGCAGAGTGAAGCAAAAAATCTGGCCAAATTAAGGCTAGTTTTTGCGGTCGAATATGCGATCGCATAATCAATATGCGGACCGCACATTGGCCACATAACCTCTCTTGGGTTTCCGCGAAGGGAGTTTTACTGTGCATTTTGTAACCGCAGAACAGGTATGCGGACCGCATAGTTGTTGCATACTCAGTCAGAAAATTCATCTTCCTGGAGGCTATTTCTGCGGTCACTTTGCGGACCTTATATCCATTATATGCGACTGCAAACCTATGTCGGGGCACTCATTTTCATAATTTAAAACCCGACCCCCATTCCGTTAAAACACCCCCTTAGGCCATTTTTCATCATATTTTTGTAATATCTAGAATGAGTGAAAGAGCTTTAGAGTGACAAGGTGATACTCATCCAATACCCCTCAATTCTTTCTTGAAAGTTAAATATTGATCAAGGAAATCAACCTAGGCCTGCACTATAGAGCTAAGAATCTATACCCAGTACTCTAAATTCATAAATCTAGTAAAAATGGGGAATAATTTGTGACCCATTCCATACTCCCGAGACCTTCAAAGCCTCATTTGTAATTGCCCTGATTTGTGTGCGCAGTCCGGGCGCGTAGCCGGACAGCTTAAATATGATATTCTGTGAAAACTACTAAGAATATTAAAATGAATAATTTTGACTTCGGTCAACATTTTGGGTAAACGGACCCGGACCCGTGATTTGATCATCCCGGAGGTTCCGTAGGCAAATATGGGACTTGTGCGTATGCCCGGAATCGAATTCCGAGGTCCCAAGCCCGATGAATGAATTTTTGAGTAAAAAAAATTGTTTTCTGAAAATATTTAAGGGAAATGAAAATGAAATCTGATTAGGAAGTGATGATATCGGGCCCGTATTTTGCTTCCGGTGCCTGGTACAGGTCTTATATATAGTTTAGGCACTTTCTGTAATGTTTGGTTGAAAAGGGATTTCGTTTGACGCATTTCGGAGTAAAAATGGAAAATTTGATGTTTTATGAAATTTGATAAAATTCATGGATTTTGAGGTTCAATTCGATGTATATGATGTTATTTTGGCGATTTGATCGCACAAATAAGTTCATAGGATCTTTTTGAGGTAGTCTGTGTATTTCGTTTGGAGCCCCGAGGGCTCGGGTGAGTTATTTTTGAACTTGGAAATCTGCTGGTGTGACTTATCTACAGGCTTCGCATTTGCGAAGCCAGCATCGCAAATGCAAACTCACAAATGCGAGCTACTCATCGCAAATGAGAAGGTTGGTCTGGGCAGGCATGATCGCAAATGCGACCAAGAGGTTCGCAAATACCAAGGTATAGCTGGGCAGGCCTGATCGCAAATGGGACCAAGAGGTTCGCAAATGCGAAGGCTGGGAATGTCTGAAGTGTTCGAAATTGCGAACCCCTGTTCGCAGTTCCCATGCCAACCAGTAGCCTGCACTGTACAAAACCGAATTTTTACTTCATAATTCATATTTTCTCAAACTCAAACACTCTTAGGAGATTTTTCCCAAAACAAGACTCTTCCAAATCAGTTGTAAGTTGGTTTTTACTCATTTATTTCAATCATTAACATCATTTAACATGTTTTCAACTTAAAAATCAGGGATTTCCATGGGTGAAATTTTGTGTTTTGGGTAGAACTTGGTGATTGACCTCCGATTTGAGAGGTTCTTATATGGCTAGACTCGTGAGAGTACGGGGTTTCAGAAAATGTAAAATTTACCCGACTCCGAGATGCTGGCCTGAGGGGCATTTTGGTCATTTCACCTAATTTCGCGCCGTAACTTTAAATTTAATAGTAGAATTAGTGCATGAGATGTTATTTACAGTATGAAATTTATTTGAATAGAGTTGGGCCATTTGGAGTCGGATACTCGTGGCAAACGTGTGGTTTCGATTTGATTGCTATACTTCCGACTCGAGGTAAGTGTTTGGTCTAACCTTAGCTTGAGGGAATATGATTTGAGTATAATTTGCTACTTGCTAATTGTCAAATACAACGTATAGGCATGGTGACGAGTATCTATACATTGGTGTCTAGCATGACCGTGAGTCCTTATATTGTGAATATTCTGATTTCGTGGTAATTTCCATGTTTAATTGATGATTTCTATATGTTGTGAGGAATATGTGAAGGGAATTGTGACCTTTAAACTCTGTTGGAGCATTGGCTCAAATTGTAACTTGAACGACGAAGGTATATGAAATAATTGTATCCTTTGGAGCATTGGCTCAAATTGTAACACGAATGAGGAAGATATATGAGATAATTGTATCCTTTGGAGCATTGGCTCAGATTGTAACACGAATGATGAAGATATATGAGATAATTGTATCCTTTGTAGCATCGGCTCAAGTAATAGAGTAAATTATGAAATGAAGTGTAGGAAAGAGAAAGAGCTATCAAAATATACCCTTTCCGGGTCATTGTTGCTTTTGATATGTCTCCCTTATTGGGATGTTGACATTACTGTTATTGTTCCCTTGCCGAGATTTAATTGTTTAATTGATGTTCCCTTGCCGGGATTTAATTGTTAATTTGATGTTCCCTTGCCGGGATTTCTATTCTATTATGTTTACTCCCTTGCCCTTGTTTGTGATTGCTGTTTGGGTGAGGAAGAGTGTTAAAGCTCGAAGGGTGATGCCGTGCACTGTTTGATATTGTGAGAAAGAGTGTTAAAGCACGAAGGGTGATGTCGTGCACTGTTTGATATTGTGAGGAAGACTGTTATAGCACGAAGGTTGATGCCGTGCATTGTTTGATATTATTCCTTTGTCGGGGTTATTATTTCAATTCTGTTTACTCCTTTGACTTTGTTTGTGATTGCTGTTTGAGTGAGGAAGAGTGTTAAAGCATGAAGGGTGATGCCGTGCATTGTTTGACATTGTGAGGAAGGAGTGTAAAACACGAAGCGTGATGTCGTGCCGTACAATGTACCATTCCGTACCGGTATTCATTGATTACACTATGAGGAAAGAGAGTAAAAGCACGAAGGGTGATGCCGTGCCATGATTTACATTGTTTACATTATACATTGCATAGTGAGGACGAGAGTAAAAGCACGAAGGGTTATGCCGTGCAAGTTTGTGATTTCTTGTCCCTATTGATATGCTGGCTTTATTGTTCTTTTCCTTATTGTGATTTCTTATATGAAACTGTTATCTCCCCACATCATGTTCCCCTTCCTTTATTAATTGTTTTCTCCCTATATTTATTTTCCGTTGTATATATGTATATCTATTTATTTGATCTGCACAGGTCTATTAGGTAGTCTGGTTCTAGCCTCGTCACTACTTCGCCGAGGTTAGGCTCTGTTGTACTGATGCTACACCTGCACTTCTTTATGTTGTGCAGATTACGCAGCCGGACCCGGAGGACATCATTAGTGGGAGTGTCTTCCAGCTTATCCTAGAGGCTTCAAGGTATATCCGCTGGCGTTCGTGGGCCTTGGCGTCTCTTCCATCCCTTTGAACTCACTTCTGTCTTGTTTTTCTTCCTCTACTTTCAGAGACAGCTGTGTATTCTCTTTTCCGACTTGTATTTAGCACTCTTTTAGAAAGTTCGTGAGTTTGTGACTCCAGGTTTTGGGAAAGTTTACGCGTTGTTGTATCATGTTCTCCTTATTTAGCTTGAGACCGTATTTATTTCCGCTGTTGAACTGTGAACTGTTTAGTTTATCCTATTAAATTGATGTTAATATGCTATTTTATGTATACTCGTTGGCTTGTCTAGCGAGTTCAACATTAGACGCCATCACGGCCCGATGGTGGGAGTTTGGGGCGTGACAAGTTGGTATCAAAGCACTAGGTTACTTAGGTCACACTACTCACAGACAACTTGGTAGAGTCCGAGGGATCGGTACGGAGACGCCTGTATTTATCCCCTAGAGGCTGCAAAGTTAGGATAACTCCATATTTCTTTTCTTCTCTGTCGTGCGCTATGATTCTTAGTACTTGCTTAGTTTCTATTCTATTCTCTCGCAGATGGCGAGGACGCATGCTTCCCTTGGTTCCGTCCAGCAGCCTGGCACTCCTACTACGGCTCCTACTCTTGGTCGAGGTCGAGATGGGGCCGTGCTAGAGGCCGAGGCCGGGCTCAGCCTAGAGCATCTCAGAGGTATTTTTGGGGAAGTTCCTTCCCATTACATAGAGAGAGGACCTTCGGAAGCAGTTTGAGCGTCTCCAGCAGGGATCCATGTCAGTCACTTAGTACGAGACTAGGTTCATCACTCTAGCCCGACATGCTCTTATGATACTTCACACTGATTGGGAGAGGGATCAGAGGTTTATTGAGGGATCGGCCTAGCCTATCAAACTTCAGATGGCTAGAGAGTCAGGTACCAATATATCGTTCTAGGATGCGGCCATTGTGGCCAGGAGGATTGACATGATTATGTCACAGGGTGGTGGTCAGGGGGCTGACAAGAGGTCCCGTCATTTCGGTCATTTCAGTGGAGCCTCATCTAGGGGCAGGGATTCTTCAAGAAGAGATCATCTTCCCAGACCCTTCCAGTCAGCTCTCCAGGTTTCCCATGGTACTTCAGGTAGTCGTGGGTATCAGACGCACTATTCTGATCAGCAGCCTTATAGTGCACCACCAGCTCCCATCAGCGCACCACTGCATCAGAGTTTCTGTGGTGGTCATTCAGGTCGACAGGGTCAGACTCAGTTCCCTCAGCAGCCGAAGTCTTGTTACACTTGTGGCAATCCGGGTCACCTTGCCAGATTTTTCCCTCGAGCACTAGGTAGTTCACAACATCAGGGTTCTCGTGCTATGGTGCATGCACCAGGGGTTCCACAACCTGCCCAACTAGCTAGAGGTAGGGGTAGAGGTGCTAGAGGTGGAGGTAGAGGTCATAGAGGTGGAGCTCAGGCCGCCAGAGGTGGAGGTCAGCCAGCAGCCGGCCGTCCTAGAGATGTGGTCTAGGGTGGTGGGGCCCAGCCCCGATGTTATGCTCTTCCAGCTAGGCCAGAGGCTGAGTCTTCAGATGCGGTCTTTACAGGTACTATTCGGGTTTGTGACAGAGATGCTTCAGTGCTATTTGATCCAGGGTCTACATATTTGTATGTGTCCTCTTATTTTGCACCATACTTGGTCATGGCTAGTGATCAACTGAGTATTCCTGTTTATGTATCTACACCGGTGGGTGATTCTATCATGGTCGATCGAGTCAATCGTTCTTGTGTTGTGGTGATTGGAGCTCTTGAGACCCGTGTTGATTTGTTGTTTTTAGGTATGGTCGACTTTGATGTTATATTGGGTATGGACTGGTCATCCCCATATCATACCATCTTGGATTGTCATGCCAAGACGGTGACCTTAGCTTTGCCAGATTTGCTCTATTTGGACTGGAAATGAACTCCTGGTCATTCTACCCGCAGTGTTGTTTCGTACATGAAGGCTTGGCATATGGTCGAGAAGGGGTGTTTGGCATATTTGGATTTTGTGCGCGATTCAAGTGTTGAGGTTCCCTCTATTGATTCGGTACTCGTGGTTCATGAGTTTCCTGAGGTCTTCCCTTCAGACCTGCCGGGGATGCCACCCGACATGGACATTGATTTTCGCATTGATCTGGCTTCGGGCACCCAGCCCATTTCTATTCCGCCGTATCACATGGCCCCGCCAGAGTTGAAAGAGTTGAAGGAAAAGTTGAAGGATTTGCTTGGGAAGGGTTTCATTAGACCTAGTGTTTCTCCTTGGGGTGCTCCAGTATTGTTTGTGAAGAAAAAGGATGGTTCGATGAGGATGTGCATTGATTACTGGCAATTGAACAAGGTTACAATCAAGAATAAGAATCCACTGCCGAGGATTGATGATTTGTTCGATCAGCTTCAGGGTGACAAGGTATTTTCAAAGATAGACTTGAGATCTGGCTACCATCAGTTCAGGATTAGGGTATCTGATGTCCCTAAGACAGCTTTCCGCACTCAGTACGAGCATTACGAGTTTTTAGTCATGTCGTTTGGGTTGACAAATGCCCCGGCCGCTTTTATGGATCTGATGATCCGAGTGTTCAGGCCTTATTTGGACATGTTCGAGATAGTCTTCATTGATGATATATTGATGTACTCCCGCAGCCAGGAGGAGCACGAGAAGCATCTCAGAGTGGTTCTTCATACTCTGAAAGATAGCCAGCTATATGCAAAGTTTTCGAAGTGTGAATTCTAGTTGAGTTCAGTTGCATTCCTGGGTCATGTCGTATCAGCAGAGGGTATTCAGGTTGACTCGAAGAAGATTGAGGCAGTACAGAACTGGCCTAGACCAGCATCAGCTACAGATATTCGGAGTTTCTTGGGATTGGCAAGCTACTATCGTCGGTTCGTGAAGGGGTTCTCATCTATTGCAGCCCCGATAAACAGGTTGACCCAGAAGGGTGCCCAGCTCAAACGGTCGGACGAGTGTGAGGCGAGCTTTTAGAGGCTCAAGACAGCTCTGACTACGGCACCGGTATTGGTTTTGCCCACAAGTTCAGGGCCTTATACAGTCTATTGCGATGTTTCCCGTATCGGGCTTGGTGCAGTGTTGATGCAGGATGGAAAGGTCATTGCTTATGCTTCGAGGCAGTTAAAGATTCATGAGAATAACTATCCAGTGCATGATTTGGAGTTGGCAGCCATTGTCCACGCATTGAATATTTGGCGGCACTATCTGTGTGGCGTGGCGTGTAAGGTGTACACGGATCATAAGAGTCTTCAGTACTTGTTCAAGGAAAAGGATTTGAATTTGAGGTAGAGAAGGTGGTTGGAGTTGTTGAAAGATTATGATATTACCATCTTATATCACCCAGGGAAGGACAGTGTGGTGGTCGATGCTTTGAGTAGGAAGTCAGCTAGAATGGGCAGTCTTGCTTTTATTCCGGTCGGTCAGAGGCCGCTTACCTTGGATGTTAAGGCTTTGGCCAATCGGTTTGTGAGGTTGGATATTTTTGAGCCTAGTCGAGTGTTGGATTGTACGGTCGCTCGTTCTTCATTATTGGAGCGTATCCGTGATCGGCAGTTTGATGATCCCCATTTGTGTATCCTTAGAGACACGGTGCAGCACATAGGTGCCAAGAAGGTGACCTTAGATTATGATGGTGTTTTGAGATTGCAGGGGAGAGTTTGTGTGCCAAATGTTGATGGGATTCGAGAGTTGATTTTAGAAGAGGCCCATAGTTCCCGGTACTCTATTCGTTCGGGCGCCGCGAAGATGTATCAGGATTTTTGGCAACATTATTGGTGGCGTAGAATGAAGAAGGATATTGTAGCATATGTGGAGCCGTGTTTGAATTGTCAACAGGTCATGTATGAGCATCAGAGACATGGTGGTTTATTTCAGAGGATTGAGCTTCCCGAGTGGAAGTGGGAGAGGATCACTATGGACTTCGTTACTGGACTTCCGTTGACCCGGAAGAAGTTCGATGCAGTTTGGGTCATTGTAGATAGGCTGACCAAGTCAGCGCATTTCATTCCTGTGGCAGTTTCCTGTTCATCTGAGAGGTTAGCTGAGATCTATGTCTGGGAGATTGTTCGCTTTCATGGTGTGCCCGTATCTATCATTTCGGAGCGGGAGCATAGTTTACCTCGCATTTCTGGAGAGCAGTTCAGCGAGAGTTAGGCACCCAGGTGGAGTTGAGCACAACATTTCATCCTCAGACGGATGGATAGTCCGAGCGAACTATTCAGATATTAGGGGATATGCTCCGAGCTGGTGTTATTGACTTTGGAGGATCATGGGATCAGTTCTTGCCTTTAGCAGAGTTTGCCTACAACAAGAGCTACCAGTCNTCCTTATGAGGCTTTATATGGTAGGCGGTGTCGATCTCCGGTTGGATGGTTTGAGCCGGGAGAGGCTCGATTGTTGGGTACAGATTTGGTTTAGGAGGCCTTGGACAAGGTCAGGATCATTCAGATAGGCTTCGTACAGCTCAGTCCAGGCAAAAGAGTTATGCAGATCGTAAGGTTTGAGATGTGGCTTTCATGGTTGGTGAGCGAGTATTGCTCTGAGTGTCGCCTATGAAGGGCGTGATGAGATTTTGGAAGAAAGGCAAGCTTAGAACTAGATTCATTGGCCCGTTTGAGATACTTGATCGAGGGGGAGAGGTGTCTTATAGCCTTGCATTTCCACCTAGCTTATCAGCCGTACACCCATTTTTTCATGTGTCCATGCTTCAGAGGTATCACGGTGATCCAGCCCATGTGTTAGATTTCAGCACTGTCCAGTTGGACAAGGACTTATCTTATGAGGAGGAGCCGATAGCTATTCCAGACCGGCAGATTCGTCAGTTGAGATCCAAGAGTTTCCCTTCTGTTCATGTTCAATTGAGAGGTCAGCCTCCCGAGGCATCAACCTGGGAGTCCGAGTCCGATATGCGGAGCCGTTGCCCTCATTTATTTCCTGACTCACGTACTTCCTTCTTCTGTCCGTTCGAGGATGAACAGTTGTTTTAGAAGTGGAGAATGTGACAACCCGTGATTTGACGGTCCTGGAGGGTCCGTAGGCAAATATCAGACTTGTGCGTATGCCCTGAATCGAATTCAGAGGCCCCAAGCCCGAGGAATGAATTACTGAGTAAAAAACATTATTTTCTGAAAATATTTATGGGAAATGAAAATTAAATCTGATTAGAAAGTGATGGTATTGGGCCCGTATTTTGGTTCCGACCCCCGGTACAGGTCTTATATATTGTTTAGGCACTTTCTGTAATGTTTGGTTGAAAACGGATTTCGTTTGACTCGTTTCAGACTAAAAATGGAAAATTTGATGTTTTATGAAATATGATAAAATTCATGGATTTTGAGGTTTAATTCGATGTATATGATATTATTTTGGCAATTTGATCGCACGGATAAGTTCATAGGATGTTTTTGAGGCAGTGTGTGTATTTGGTTTGGAGCCCCGAGGGCTCGGGTGAGTTTTGGATAGGCCACGAATTGCATTTTTGATGTTGGAAATCTGGTGGTGTGATTGATCTGCAGGCTTCGCAATTCCGAAGCCAGCATCGCAAATGTGACCTCGCAAATGCGAGCTACTCATCGCAAATGCGAAGGTTGGTCTGGGCAGGCATGATCGCAAATGCGACCAAGTGGTTCGCAAATGCGAAGGCTGGGAATGTCTGAAGGGTTCGCAATTCCCATGCCAACCAGTAGTCTGCACTGTACAAAGCCGAATTTTTACTTCATATTTCATATTTTCTCAAACTCAAACTCTTAGGCGATTTTTCCAAGAACAGGACTCTTCCAAATCAGTTGTAAGTTTGTTTTTACTCATTTCTTTCAATCATTAACATCATTTAACATGTTTTCAACTTAAAAATTAGGGATTTCCATGGGTGAAATTGGGTGTTTTGGGTAGAACTTGGGTTTTTCAAAAATTGGGATTTGAGTGGGTGATTGACCTCCTATTTGGGAGGTTCTTATATGGCTAGACTCGTGAGAGTACGAGGGTTGTGAAAATGTAAAATTTACCCGACTCCGAGATGCTGGCAAGAGTGGCATTTTTGTCACTTCACCTAATTTCGTGCCGTAACCTTAAATTTAATAGTAGAATCGGTGCATGAGATGTTATTTACGGTATGAAATTTATTTGAATAGAGTTGGGCCATTTGGAGTCGGATACTTGTGGAAAACATGTAGTTTCGGTTTGATTGCTATACTTCGGACCCGAGGTAAGTGTTTGGTTTAACCTTAGCTTGAGAGAATAGGAGTTGAGTATAATTTGCTACTTGCTAATTGTCAAATATGATGTATAGGAATGGTGACGAGTATCTATACATTGGTGTCTATAATGACCGTGAGTCCTTATATTGTGAATATTCTGATTTTGTGTTAATTTCCATGTTTAATTGATGATTTCTATATGTTGTGAAGAATATGTGGCGGGTATTTTGACCTTTGAACTCTATTGGAGCATTGGCTTAAATTGCAACTCGAACGATGAAGGTATATGAACTAGGCTCAGATTGTAACACGAATGAGGAAGATATATGAGATATTTGTATCCTTTGGAGCATTGGTTAAAATTGTAACACGAATGATGAAGATATATGAGATAATTGTATTCTTTGGAGAATCGGCTCAAGTAATAGAGTTAATTATAAAATGAAGTGCAGGAAAAAGAAAGAGCTACTAAAATATACCCTTGCCGGGTCATTATTGCTTTTGATATTGTCTCCCTTATTGTGATGTTGAGATTACTATTATTGTTCCCTTGCCGGGATTTAATTATTTAATTGATGTTCCCTTGCCGGGATTTCTATTCTATTTTGTTTACTCCCTTGCCCTTGTTTGTGATTGCTGTTTGGGTGAGGAAAAGTGTTAAAGCACGAAGGGTGATGCCGCGTACTTTATAATATTGTGAGAAATAGTGTTAAATCACGAAGGGTGATGCCGTGCATTGTTTGATATTGTTTCCTTGCTGGGGTTATTATTTCTATTCTGTTTACTCCCTTGCCCTTGGTTGGGATTGCTGTTTGGGTGAGGAAGAGTGCTAAACCACGAAGGGTGATGCCGTGCATTGTTTGACATTGTGAGGAAAGAGTGTAAAGTACGAAGGGTGATGTCGTGCCGTACGATGTACCATTCCGTACCGATATTCATTGATTGTACTGTGAGGAAAGAGAGTAAAAGCACGAAGGGTGATGCCGTTCCATGATTTAAATTGTTTACATTATACATTGGATAGTGAGGACGAGAGTAAAAGCACGAAGGGTGATGTCGTGCAAGTATGTGATTTCTTGTCCCTATTGATATGCTGACTTTGTTGTTCTTTTCCTTATTGAGATTTCTTATATGAAACTATTATCTCCCCACAGCATGTTCCTCTTCCTTTATTAATTGTTTTCTCCCTATATTTCTTATCCGTTGTATATATGTATATCTATTTATTTGATCTGCACAGTTCTATTTGGTAGTCTGGTTCTAGCCTCGTCACTACTTCGCCGAGGTTAGGCTAGGCACTTACCAGTACATGGAGTCGGTTGTACTGATGCTACACATGCACTTCTTTATGTTGTGCAGATTACGCAGCCGGACCCGGAGGACATCATTAGTGGGAGTGTCTTCCAGCTTACCCTAGAGGCTTCAAGGTATACCCGCTGGCGTTCGTGGGCCTTGGCGTCTCTTCCATCCCTTTGAACTCACTTCTGTCTTGTTTTTCTTCCTCTAGTTTCAGAGACAACTATGTATTCTCTTTTCCGACTTGAATTTAGCACTCTTGTAGACAATATGTGAGTTTGTGACTCCAGGTTTTGGGAAAGTTTACGCGTTGTTGTATCATGTTCTCCTTATTTAGGTTGAGACCGTATTTATTTCTGCTGTTAAACTGTGAACCGTTTAGTTTACCTATTAAATTGATGTTAATATGCTAGTTTACCTATACACGTTGGCTTGTCTAGCGGGTTCAACGTTAGATGCCATCACGGCCCGATGGTGGGAGTTCGGGGCGTGACATAATTCGTGAAACAAATATTGGGTGTGGGGGGTAAGTTTCTTGAATGCATATACCCCTAAAATAGGAAGAAAGGTTGTAAACTAAGGATGGGTGGAAGAACGGTTGAATGTTTAATAAAAGGACCTAAGAACAGTAACGCACACCTAATGTTTTGCAAAATGCTCTAATGATCCAGAATTATGATCATTCTACGAATTTTGGGTTCAATTTTGTTATATGGTTAGAATAGATTGAACTTTCTAAAATCTGGATCGTCTAAAACGCTCTAAAGAAAACTAAAATTTAGGTATGTATGGCTAACCCTCTTCTTCTTAGATTCGAACTCATGGAGTCCGAATAATTGGCATAAGGTCAAACTTGACCATGCTAGAATTGATTGCCATAATGTGTTGGGTTGAAAGATTTATGTTCCATAACTGCTCTAAGTGTTTCCTATGAAATCATGTTATTTGACAATTTATTTGTGACCTCCAAGCTCTTCCCTTTATGTGTGCAATACCTTACATAATAGTATTTATCGACATGATTGATGATGTTAATTGAACAATTAAAAAGGGAAAGACTTAAATTGTAAAACGCGTCCAAGTTTCAAGAACTACATAATAAACAAGACTGTTTGTGTCATGTAACGAAAGATGGGAAAGAAATTGTGAATTGAGTGAACAATTGAAAGAGGTTATGTCCCAAGTAAGATGGCTTAGCCAATCGGGCCGAGATCGGAAGCCATGTTGTACACATGGTAGCATTTGTGTTGGAATTATTGACTTAAATTGTGGATATGGATATGTCTCACTTGGGATGGCATAGCTGGTCAGGCCGAGACCGGACTCCGTGTAAAAACACGGTGGCATTATGAGTTGTGGCTCTTGGAACTAAGGACTATTAACCTAAAAAGATGGAAATACTGAATTGGAAACAATGTGACCCTTACTTGGTGTTTTTGGTATTTCTATGAAGCACTGTTTGATTATTATGACTGCCTTCCTTTTGTTTCATTGTTAATTCTACTAAGATTGGTGTTTGCCTTACATACTAGTACTATTCGACAGTACTAACGTCCATTTTTCCGGGGGCGCTACATCTTTGAATGGATGTAGGTGGTTTCATCGCAGATAGTGCTGATCGCTGATAGTGGTGCCCTCTCTCTCTCTTTCTCCTCACAGTAGTATTGGTGAGCCCTGTTTCTTCCCGGGATCATGTGTAGTATATGTTGTTCTTCTATTGTACAAGTTACCATATTTTGAGGTATAGCCGTGGCCTTGTTGCCAGCATTGTCATGTTTGTCTTATGTATCTTTAGAGGCTCCATAAACATTTATGTGGGTCATGTATGGGTGTCGGGGTGGTCATCGAATTAAGTTGTATTTTGTAACTATTTTCCACTAAATTGTGAATCGTATTTACTTTTAGGAACTTAGCTATGGTATAATGTATATGAGGAAGAGTGAACTAGTAGTCATATGTATATTTGTAAAACTGATCTCTCCTCTAATTAACAAATGGAGATGCGTTCTCTTTTTAGTTTATGAATGAGTCGGGTAGGAAAATTTTAATAGGCTTGCTCGACCGGGCTCACTCGGTTGAGCACTGGTCGCGCTTCCCAAGGTTGGGGCGTGACACCTAGATTGGTGATTTACATAGTTACATTGTTGCTTATCTCAGAAGATGTTATATGGTGATTTCGTACTTGCCGCTCTAATGATATTCCCCCTTTCGCATCCCCCCCCCAGTTAATATTTTAGTTTCCTTACCTAATATTTTGTTGTTCTATGTATATATCCGTACATGTGTCAAGTAGGTATCTTTTCATAGACTCGTCACTACCTCGTCAAGGTTAGGCTCGACACTTACAGAGTACACTGATCCCATCGGCGTCTAGTGGTGTTCTGCTAGGATTCAACCATATTATGTGACTTGAGGTATAACTTCACTACTTCTGCAACCCTAAAGTCCCCATTATTTCTCCATTTTACTGTTTATGTAGTCTCAGACATTTGTACTTTGTTTTAGATCATATATCTAGTACTCTAGTTGCTCATGTACTTGTGACTCAAGATTTCTGGGAGTAGCTAGCATTGCACATTTATTAGCACTGTGCTTAATTCTGAGTTTATCTCTCGTTAAAATTCATTACTCTATGTTCACTGTGAAAAACAAGAAAATTAGTTCTGTTGACGTCCAATCATGCACCTTCAAAGGAAGCGTAGCACGTTCATTAGCAATATTAAACCCAACAAATGTTGGGGTTGAATCCCACAAGGAGTAGGTTTGTGTTAGAGTGTCCAAATGTGTATAAACTTGATGATTCTTAATGTAATCTTCGACCAAAGAGTGGTTGTCCAATTATGTCTACCATTACTATCAAAGTTTGACTAAGGAATTCTATCAAACACGTAGAGTGCAAATAAGATGATGTAGTTGTAACAAATAAGAGAAAGGCGCTAGGATTGCTCCCCCATTGTGTAGGATATGGTTTTGGGTATATAAATGTTCAACTCTAGTTAATTAATCATGTGCTATGGCCTTAGTTTGTATTCCACCAACTTTATGTATTGCAACACTTAAGAGGTTTTTCCCCAAGTTACTCTTCCAAGTCAGCTAAGGTTCACTGATGAACAATTGATTAGCCCAAGTAGAAATCACATTATTCCTAGTTAGATTTCATTAGTCAAGTGAGTAACCCACTTAATTCCTTTCAAACACCTTATACCTAAGCTAAGTTCCACTTCCAAGTTATAACAAGCAAAATAGGCATGGATTTAGTGTTTTCAACTACAAAATCAATCAATAAAGCATGGAGTAATTAGAGAACACAAAGCTTAATCAAATATAGAACTAATATTAATAACCCGAAAACATAACCACACTTAGGGTTCAATATCTTGGCTCAACAAACATAACTTGCCATAGTAGGAAAGAAAATTACAAAAAGAGATGGAAATCTAAATATAATAACTAAAGCGGAAAGAAAGATTGTGTAGAACAATGGTGGAGTCACCCAAATTCCTAAAGAAGAAATCCACAGCAGCTGCTAGACAAGTATTCTTGCCAAAGAGATTCCCTAGAATGATTTAAAATAGCTATTTATGCTAAGTCCCAAAACTGGACAAAATTTCCCTGTCAAGTCAACCGTGAGACGAGTTGAACTGTAATGTGCCAGAAGGTGCATTTTTTCAACTCTTCAGGCTTTTCTTGAGCCGTATCTAACACTTGGAGCAACCGTGTCCAACAGTCTGCCTAAAAGTCTTTTTTCTTCAACTTTTCTCCAATTTTAGCTCTAAATGACGAATTTTTGCCCATTTTTGAAATTCTCCAATTCCATGTTTCTCACACAACTTCAAAACCTGAAAATACACCATTCAAAGCACAATTATCTAATTTATTCCAACAAATGGGGCATTAAACTCTATCAAAACATAAGAACAATTAGCTAAAAAGCTAAAGAATCAACTCCCCCAAACATACACTTTTGCTTGTCCTGAAGCAAATCAAAACTCATACTTAGGCACCATTTCATTGCAGCTACTAAATATTTAAGCTCACAAGCTAAGGCTAGCATCACAACCAAGCGAAGTAGCATTCAAGGACAAAAAAACTCATGACTTCAGTTGGTAGCACAACTATACCCAAATGCATGTCCCCGCAACAACTTCAATAAGATTCAATTTCAAAACCACATGAGTACCAAGAAAGTCAAGAATATTTTCAAACTATGATCCCAAAGCTTCTAAATTTATCTTTAAATGACAAGGCCACTTTCTTTTGTTCATGTGTGTAAATTGATAAAAGAAACATTAATCACACTTGAGTTCCGATGTGTTATCACAAATCAAGAGAGGTTCCCACACATGTTACTATATTTTCAAAGCAAAAGTGAGATATGAACAAAAGAAATAAGAACTTTCTCTATCACAAAAGAAGTTCAAATGTACAAAAGTAGTACCATAGGCTTACCCCGTGCGTAAATCTCCACTAATGTAGGTGTGCCTATTTCAAAATCATTTAGGACTTGCGGGAACGTATTGTAAGATTTTGGTTGGAGGTAGGGAATCAATATGTGTAAAGAGTGACTACGACCTTCCTACACACTGCAATTTTGACAATTCAAAATACAATTCCTTTCAAAATTTTCACCATTTTTTCTATACTTTTCAACTAGGCGATATGATTGAATTATACCATTAAAGATCCTTAGTTCACAGGCTTTCCTTTTGTGAACACTGCCATTTTCATGAGTCTCTAGTCTCCCCTTTTTTATTTCATCTCTTTCTTTTTCTCAAATTGAGGTCATTTTCATTTATTTTGGTTAGTGTTCTTGTTGCTTCACCTTCAAGTAGCTTCCACATCACACTTTTCCATCTCCTCCACCAAACTTAAGCTTTTGGCCTAGATTATTATTTCAAGTGCTTAAGAAAGTCGGTGAATCGAAAGAGGTTATCATAAGAAGGTAAAAGGGCTTGTAACGTGGTTGACAATAAAAGGGTAAAGGCTCAAAAGGGTTCCCTAGGATAATGTGGTCAAGGGTAGGTAATTAAAGGCACAAGTAGTCCTAAGAAGCCTAAACTCATTTTCTAGAATTTCGCCTCGAAACACACTTGGGGCAAGTTCTAGACCACAATTGAACAAAAGAACTTAACAACAACCTCACCTGACATGGCTCATGCACACTCAAGGCATACATCTAAGTAGTGTTGGTACCAAACAAGTCAAAAGTTGACTTTGGGACATCGACACTATTGAAAAATAAAAACTCCCAGTTCAAATTGCATCTTTAGGAAAGAACCATGGAAAAGATAACCAAAAGAGGTTATTGCTAATTCCTAGAAAACGTAAAACAAAAGATGTGTTAAACATACCGAAACTCATCAATACTCCTCCCCCACACATAAACATTTGCATTGTCCTCAATGCAATCAAAAGTAGTTTAAGGGTAGGGAGAATAAGTACTCCCTCAATCCGAGCGGGGCGGCATGTTCAACCGTTGGCAACAGTTGATGAAACCGTGGTCAAAGGTTGGTAGTGGAGCATAGATGGAGCAAGCTGAAAATTGACACAGTTTAAACGGTGGCCTACAATTCACTTCACGTTTCCCTTGAGCTCTTCATACTTGGCTACAAGGTTTCAACTCCATTTTCCAACATCAAGCTGATTTGCTTAGCTTGGGATTACTGAACCGTGACACTACTGTTTAAGGACCTTGCCTCACGATTTAGCTTCACCCGCACTCTCAAAAAACTGGAATTGTCTGAAAAATGACACCATTTAAACCTGTCATCAACCGCGCCATAGGGACTTCTCAGTTCAAAGCGAATTCATTATCTTCCGAAGCATTTCCCACGGTTAAGCTCACGGTTTAGTTCAATTGTTCCCTTATTGCTCTTTCTTTTCAGAGATAATTTTACTCAACCTCTTCACTTTAAACCTGCACCCTACACACATTTAATGCCCAAAATACATCAAACCAAGGGAATAAAACACACTACACTACCAATACAAAATCAAAATGCAAGAATAAAAGGGAAATGAGCGTGGGTTTCCTCCCAATAAGCGCCTTATTTAACATCATAGCACGACACAAAGTCCAATACCAATCAATTCATGAGGGATTCCCCCAATTGAATTTTCGAAACTACTTTTCCTCTATCAAATTGGCCTAGATAATTTTGGATTATATGCCCATTAACTCTAAAAATCCTTTATCCATCATCAGACTCCAAATCCGCGGCACCAAATGGGTAGTCATCCACGACCTTGAATGGCCCTGACCATTTTTATTTCAACTTAGTTGGAACAACTTAAACCTCGAATTGTAAAGAGTAGCCAAGTCTACGATATGAAACTCCCTTTTGATGATCTTCTTGCTATGGAGGAACTCCATTTGCTTCTATAAAAATCACTCTCATATGATGGAAACTAAAATGAATCGTTTGCATTTAGTTGAGACATTCTTAAATTTGTTGGATCAACCTAATTTGGCTTGAACTTTAGTAGCTTAACAGTAGAAGGTTTGGATGGAGGAATAACTCGGTTTTCCAAGTCAAAGGACATCTTCTCGGGATTGTATGAATATGAACCGAGTCCCTCTTTTGCCATCACAGCTTTATTGTACCCTTCCATGGCCTCATTTTTTGAATTAAGGAGAACCGCTTGTAGAGATTCTTCTAAGCAAATATCTTTCATGTCATCATCAACTGCATCATCTACCACATCAACTACGGATATCACACCGTAGCCATGTGGTTTTTTCATTGATTTTTGAATAGGAAAAATTACATCTTCATCATTCAATCTAAATTTGAGCTCTACCACCTCAACATCACAAATAGCTCGCCCGATAGGCAAGAAAGCCCTACCAAGAATGACTGGGATTTCTACATCAACTTCACAATCAAGAATCACAAAGTCCATAGGGAAGTAGAATTTATCCACTTTGATAAGAATATCATTAATCACACCAAGTGGTCTCTCCAAAGTACGATCTGCCATTAATAATTTCATTGATGTAGGCATTGGGTCACCCAAGCCCAACTTATTGAAAATGGCGTAAGGCATCAAGTTGATACTTGTCCCTAAATCACACAAATATTCTGCAAAGCTTGTCAATCCAATAACATAAGGAATAGCATAAGCCCCCGGGTCTTCCATATTCTTAACCCCGGTTTGTGAGATGATTGCACTACATTAGTGGGTGACCTTGATGGTCTCAAAATTTACATACTTCTTCTTAGTGACCAAGTCCTTCATGAATTTAGCGTAACCCGACATATTTATAAGGGCTTCCACAAATGGCACATTATATCATAGAACTTTTGCAATTGACCTTCTTGTTGTTTCTTTTCAAATCTTTGTGGAAACGGTGGTATCGGTAATTGCTTGTACACTCTAGGTGCCTCGTTCCTTGATTCGTTCTATTTTTAAAGGATTTCTTTGGAATTTTTATAAGTTCTTGGTTCTTGGTGAATCTCTTTAACAACAATTGGACTCACTATTGACACTTCACAATTGGGAACATAAACTACCTCGGGTGTATCATTGACCATGAGAGGTACATTTTGCTTAGGAACTTCATCAATTTTAGGAGGACCATCAACATTGGGAAGAGAAACCTTAGGAACTTTAGGATTATTGACTTTCGGAAAAGCATACTTGAGAGGCAACTCCTCTTCATCACCATCCCCCTCAACTACAATAGAACTCTTCTTTAGGATTTTGCCACGCCTTATGGAAACCGCAAACACACACTTTATTCCCTCATCTCTCTTTGGATTTTGAACTGTATCACTAGGGAATGACCCTTGTGGTGTCACATTCAACTGCGAAGAGATTTGACCCAATTGAGTCTCAATTTGATTGATTGAAGAGGTATGAGAAATCACCACTTCATTCATTTCTCACCTCTCTTTATCAAATTGCTCTTGATTATTGAGCATCCTTTCCATCATCCCTAAAAGTTGGTTATCACTCGAAGAGTCACCTTAGTTGTTGTATGGAGGAGGTTGGTAGGTTCTTTGTTGATATTGTTGGGAAGATCCACCACCTCGATTACCTTGATTACCGCCACTAAAACATTGGTTTTCTTTATTGTTGTTCCCTCAATTTTCTCTATTGTTAATGCCCCAATTTTCTTGGTTATTACTCGGCTTCCATTGTCCTTGGCTAGATCATTGAAAGTTACCTCATTGCTTTTGATAGTTACTTACAAACTAAACTTCCTCATTTTGCTCTTGATAAGAATCATCTTGAGTGTAGCGACCATCATCTTGTGAGTACATATCCTCTTGAGGTTGACGATGACTACCCTTCATCTTTTTCTTAGAACCCAAGACATGAACACCTTTCACAACATGTACTTGTTGTGATGCTTGAGTTTGTTGAAGTTTCGCTTTTGCAGGTTGATTCATAGTGGTGGTCAACTCAGCAATGGCTTGACCATGATCTTGCAACTCCTTGTTGAAGTGAATCATATTCGGATCCCCTTGAAGTAAATTGGCTCGGGATTGCCAAACAGATGATGTTTCCGCCATCTCATCAAGTATGACACAAGCCTCCAGGTAAGGAGTGGTCATGAAATTTTCACCAGCAAGTTGGTTCACTACACATTGTTTGATTGTGTTAATTCAACAGTATAAGGTTTGTTGCAACATGTTCTCGGTCATATCGTTATTAGGACATTCCTTCACCAATGTTCTATAGCGTTCCCAAATTTAATGTAGTGCCTCATGTGGTTCTTGCTTGAATGCCAAGATTTCATCCCTCAAAGTAGCCATGTGTCCGGATGAGAGGAGTTTGGTAATAAACTTCTCTAACAAGTCATCTAAATTATGGATAGAATGGTTTGGTAAGCGCTCCAACCAATCCAAAGCTTTTCATGTTAGGGAGAAAGGAAATAATCTCAACGCACATTTATTTGCATACTTCCAAAACAATCATCTATGAATCCCTTTAAGTGCTTGTATGTATTTTGATGAGGTACTCTGATGAAGTAGCCTCCTTGCTCAAGCAAGGTGAGCATGACATTTGTAATTTAAAAATTTACCTCCCTAATGCAACAGGGGGGGGGGGGGGGGAGAGGGGGGGTCAATTGCACTTGCATTACCATCATTTAGTGCAGAATGTTGTTGAGCTGCTTGGCCATGTGGAGGTGGTAGTGGTGGAGGCGGAGGCAGAGGTTGGTGTTGGTTTTGACCTCGATCATGTTGGTTTCCTTGAACCGGAGCCGCTTCTTCATCTACCATATCTTCATCAATGTCCCAAAGAGGAAAATCACCGAGGTAATTGTTGTTCGCCATTCGTAACCTACAACAAGAACACACGAACCAAAGTAGCACGAAGAAAAATAAGAACTGAAGAAAATACACAATAAAAAAGTAACAAGAGAACACCGTACTCCCCGGCAATGGCGCCAAAAATTTGTGACGTCCAATCCTACACCTCCAAAGAAAGCGTAGCACGTTTGTTAGCAATAATAAACCCGACAAAGGTTGGGGTCGAATCCCCCAAGGAGTAGGTGTGTGTTAGAGTGTCCAAGTGTGTATAAAATTGATGATTCTTAATATCATGTTCAAACAAAGAGTGGTTGTTCAATTATGTGTACAATTACTACTAAAGTTTGACTAAAGAATTCTATCAAACACGTAGAGTGCAAATAAGATGATGTAGTTGTAACAATTAAGAGAAAGGCGCTAGGATTGCTCCCCGTTTGTGTAGGCTATGGTTTTGGGTATATAAATATTCAGTTTTAGTTAATTAAGCATATGTTATGGCCTTAGTTTATATTCCACGAACTTAATGTCTTGCAACACTTAAGAGGTTTTTGCCCCAAGTTACTCTTCCAAGTCAACTAAGGCTCAATGATGAACAATTGATTAGCCCAAGTAGAATCACACTATTCCTAGTTAGATTTTATTAGTCAAGTGATTAACCCACTTAATTATTTTCAAACTACCTTATACCTAAGCTAAGTTCCACTTCCAAGTTACAACAAGCAAAATAGGCATGGATTTAGTGTTTTCAACCACAAAATCAATCAATAAAGCATAGAGTAATCAGAGAACACAAAGCTTAATCAAATATAGAACTAATACTAATAACCCAAAAACATAACCACACTTAGGGTTCAATATATTGGCTTAATAAACTTAGCTAGACATAGTAAGAAAGGAAAATACAAAAGAGATGAAAACCTAAACATAATAACTAAAGAGGAAAGAAAAATTGTGTAGAACAATGGTGAAGTCACCCAAATTACCCAAGAAGAAATCGGCAGCAGCTGCTACACAAGTCTTCTTGCCAAAGAGATGCCCTAGAATGAACTAAAATAGCTATTTATGCTAAGTCCCAAAACTGGACAAAATTCACCATAAGATGCAGATGAACCGTAATGAATTCCAAAAGTTTCATTTCTTAAACTCTTCAGACTTTTCTTGAGCTGTGTCCAACGGTTGGAGCAACCATGTCCAACAGTTTGCCTAAAAGTCTTTTTCCTTCTACTTTTCTCCAATTTTATCTCTAAAGTGATGACTTTTTGCCCATTTTTATATTCTCCAATTCCAAAGTTCTCACAGAACTTCAAAACCTGAAAATACACAATTCAAAGCACAATTATCCAATTTATTCCAACAAATGGGGCATTAAACTATATCTAAACATAAGAACAATGTGGTAAAAAGCTAACGAATCAACTGCCCCGAACTTACACTTTTGCTTGTCCTCAAGAAAATAAAGACTCATAGTTAGGCACCATTTCATTGAAGCTACTAAAAATTTAAGCTCACAAGCTAAGGCTAGCATAACAACCAAGCGAAGAAGCATTCAAGCACAAAAAAACTCATGACTTTGGTTGGTAGCACAACTATACTCATATGCATGGCCTCGCAAAAACTTCAATAGGATTTAATTTCAAAACCACATGAGTACCAAGAAAGTCAAGAATATTTTCAAACTATGATCCCAAAGCTTCTAAAGTTATCTTTAAGTCACAAGGCCAGTTTCGTTTGTTCACGTGTCTCAATTGAGAAAAGAAACATTAATCACACTGGAGTTTCGATGTGCCCTCACAAATCAAGAGATATTCCCACACATGTTTATATTTTCAAAGCAAAAGTGGATATGAAAAAATGAAATAAGCCCTTTCTCTCACAAAATAAGTTCAAATGTACAAAAGTGCCATAGGCTTGCCCCTCGCGTAAATGTCCACTAATGTAGGTTTGCCTATTTCAAGTTTCATATTCCCGGAGTAGTATAAATAACATGCTATAGTGTAGGCATTGGCAATGTGTACAATCACAACTACAACTGATAATTTCATCGTGAAATAGCATTTTAACAGGTTCAGTCAGAAGAATAACCTCAACGAAATCTCAAATGATGTACAAATAGCGCACAAGGGGGCACAAATAGGAGAATCATCTCACCTTGAATCTTATCAATCAACTCACGGTATGTCATAGCTTAAGAACTACCCGAGCATGAAAATAGTACCCTCATTAAGTATATGGGCTCAACCCCGCACATATGCGCCACTCATTTCACGTAGCTATCACAAATAATTTAGGCAACTAGTGCCTCAACCAAGTTTAGATAAGATACTTACCTCAAGCAAGCCCAATAACTCTAACAAACCCTTCCCCCATGTATCAACCTATGGACGACCCGAATCTAGCCAAATTAACATAATATGATCAATAAAAGTCATAGTAATCAAATCCAAATGATAAAGCTAATATCTTTAATAAAAATAAAAAGTCAACCCAAAACGTCAAACCAGTTCTTGCACCTCATAACTCAACAAAATTTATAAATTTCTAATACCCATTCAATTATGAGTCCAACCATACTAAATTCATCCAATTCCATCAAAAATCAACATCTAAATTGCCAAATCGCACTCGCAAACAACATAGTGTAAAATCCTCAAATTTCACTTCAAATTCACATAAACCAGGTGTAATAATCAATGTGCAATCAATATCTATCACTAATAGTGAGTAAAATACACTTACATCTTCAATTGTAGAAACAACCCTCTCAATAATTGCCTTAGACGAGCTGCACAAATCCAAAATGAGAGAAATAACTCAAACCCTCGTTTTAATACATTACCAATCGATTTCACACATGCGGCTCACTTAACGCACCTGCGGTCCTGCTTTTGCGGAAAAGTGGCCGCATACATGATCCCAGACTATCCAGCTAACAACCGCTTCTGCGGTCACATCTGCGCATGCGCACCTGCGCCGCCATGTCCGCATCTGCGGAAACCCATGGCCACACTCAACTTTTATTCTGCGCTCATCTTTCTGCACCGACTTGCTCACATATGCGGACAACCTTCGCACCTACGCACCTCCCCATCCCCTATATATCCTGCACCTGCAGTGGCCTGACCGCTTCTGTGGTCTCGCACCCGCGACCAAATTCTCGCAGGTGCAATTGTACCAGAACTTGTAAATCTTCTATGTAATACGAAATCCAAACATGTTCTGCACATTATTCTAATTGTACCTGAGCCCCCCTGGAGCCCATCCGAACATGCAAAAAATTCCTAATACGCGATACGAACTTACTCGAGCCTTCAATTCACATCAAACAACCCCAAAATCATGAAACACACCTCATTTCAAGCGTAAAAAAACTAATGAACTTCCGTCTTCAAAAACTAGTGTCGAACCATACCAAAACAAATCCGAATGATCTAAAATTTTTCGTGCAAGTCACAAATAACACAACACAACTATTCTAACTTTCATAACCAAAATCTTAACCTGATATCAATAAAGTCAACTCTCGGTCAAGCCTCTCAACCTTACAAACCTTCAACTTTCCAACTTTCGCCAAAAAGCCTATAACTAACCTACATACCTCCAAATCAATATCCGAAGTTAAACCTAAGTCCAAAATCACCATAAAACATATGTTCATCCTCGAACAAAAGCGAGCGGCCATGTCATTATATTCTCCTCCTCTTAAACAGACGTTCATCCTCGAACGAGTCTAGAATGATACTTGAAGTCCCAAATAGGTGTGGATATCTTCTCCCCATCTCTTTCTCAGTCTCCCAAGTGGCCTACTCAGCTAGCTGACCTCTCCACTGAACCTTCATCGAAGTTATATTCTGCGTCTTCAACTTCCGAACTTGTAGACCTAAAATAGCAAATTCCCCATCTAGTTGTACCGTCCTGAAGTCCAAAATATGTGATAGATCATTATAATAATTTCGGAGATTAGAAACACGAAACACTAGGTGAACACCTGAGACACTAAATGGAAATGGACGTCTGTAAGCCACCTCTCCCACTCTCTCAAGCACCTCAAATGGACCAATGTACCGAGGACTCAACTTGCCCTTCTTTCCAAAACTCATCAGACCCTTCATGGGCTAAACTCCGAGCAACACCTTCTCACCCACCATGTATGCAACATCGTGAACCTTCCTATCAGCATAGCTCTTCTACCCGGACTACGCTGTACGAAGACGCTCCTGGATCATCTTAACCTTCTCCATAGCCTCCCCTGGTTCAAACAAAAACCCAGAGAACGTCATCTCCTCCCATATAAGGCCATATAAGGAGTCATTTGGATACTTGACTGAAAGTTTTTATTGTAGACAGACTCTGCTAACGGAAGAAACTGATACCATGAACCCTCGAAATGCATACCACAGGAACATAACATATCCTCCAAGATCTAAATGGTGCGCTCGGTTTGTCAGTCTCTCTATGGACGGAATACTGTACTCAACTTAACTAGTGTGCCCAACACTTACTGTGCTTCTCTCAGAAACTACAATGTGAACTGCGTGTGTCCGTCTGAAATAATGGAAAATGGAATGCCATACAAGCGAATGATCTCCCGGATGTATATCTGAGCCAACCGCTCTAAAGAATAGGCGGCCATCACCGGAATGAAGTGCACAAACTTAGTCAAATGGTCCATAATAACCTAGACTGTGTCAAATTTATTCAAGGTCCGTGGCAAGAACACCACAAAATCCATACTGATGCGCTCCCACTTCCACTCTGGTATCTCCAGTTTCAGAATGAACTCTCCCGGTTTCTACTGCTCATATTTCACCTTTTGACAATTCAATCACCGAGAGACATAAGCGACTATATCATTGTTCATTCTCTGCCACGAATAATGCTATTTCCAGTAACAGTAAATCTTCGGGACACATGGGTGAATGGAATAGCGTGAACTTCGGGCCTCCTTATGTATCAAATCTCTCACCCAATCCACCGTTAGAAAATAAATCCGGCCTTGAAGATGCATAACACCATCATCACCAATCACAACATCCTTGGCACCACCCGACTGCATCGTGTCCTTTAACACCAACAAGTGAAGATCCTCAAATAGGCGAGCTTTGGTACTCTCCAACAACGATGGTGAGCCATAACGTGAGCAAGAATCCGACTAGGCTATGAAATATCTGTATACGGCCGAAATCGGAGAAGTCCGATTTCAAAGTTTTGCTACACCGAGCCCGAGCTCAGAAGGTTTGAAGTAAGGATCGAGCCCGACCCCAGAATGTTTACCTCAAGAGAAAGTATCGAACGCCCGACACGGCCTACCTCCAGGTAGTGCAAAATCGATGGCCGTCAAGGAAAAGTGGAAATTCCCAAGGACACTTGGTAAGGACGGGTAGGATTTGTCAGAGATAGTACACATCCGTACTAGGCTATTATACAACTGTACAAATAATATTTTTTGTCATTATTAGAAATGTACCATATTGGGGTTTTCACCTCCTATGTAAAGGGGACCCCAATCATTTGTAAAGGGCATCAATTTTTCACTGCAATGGAACATTCTACTCTTCTTGTTTAACGTGCTCAACAAAATTCCTCTGCTTTACTGCTCTTCATTTATTATTCTTCATTTACTCTTCGTAATTTACTATTGACTGACCCCGAGACCTCTGAGGTTACTAAGCTCGAGGCCCCCAATTCTGTGGCAACATTGGTTTGGCTTTACTCTGAGGTCACTCCGGCGCCACCTACTTAGTTCGGAAGGTAATCCAAGCAGGGTATTACTAGGATAGCATTGAAACGGACACCAAGGAGTTAGTTGGAAGATGTGAAACATTCCAAAGATTTACACCGATGATCCATCAACCCGGTGAACAACTACGCTAAGTTCTATCCCCGTGGCCATTCATGAAATGGGGATGGACATCGTCGACACCTACCAACGGCGCTAGATAAAGCTAGATTTATCTTATTTATTACTGACTACTTCTCGAAATGGGTAGAAGAGCAAGCCTTCGAGAAGATAAGAGAAAAAGAAGTCATCAACTTTATATGGGACCACATCATATGCCGATTCGGGATCCCCTCCGAGATTACATGTGATAATGGGAAGAAGTTCATCGGCAACAAAGTGACGAAATTCCTCGAGGATCATAGAATAAAAAGGATCCTATCGACGCCTTACCACCCAAGTGAAAATGGTCAAGCCGATTCCACAAACAAAACTATCATTCAAAATGTAAAGAAGAGGTTAGAGAATGTGAAGGGAAGTGGCGAGAAATGCTGCCCTAAGTACTATGGGCATATCAAACAAATTTGAAGTCGAGCACAGGGGAGACCCCCTTCTCTTTGGTATATGGGTCCAAGGAATTAATACCAGTCGAAGTAGGGGAACCCAGTATCATATTTCAGCATGCCACCAAGGACTCAAACAACGAATCCATGAACACCTCCCTCGAGCTATTAGATTAAAAGTGCGAGGCTGCACTGGTTCGAATGGCTGCTAAAAAATGAAGGATCGAAAGGTGCTACAACAGAAGAACAAACCTTCAAAACTTCAGAGTTGGAGACTTTTTTCTAAGGAAAGTCACCCCCAGCACTCGAAACCTCATGAAGGGAAGCTAGGCCCTAGTTGGGAAGGACCGTACCGCGTCCTCGGGGTAGTAGCCAAAGAATCCTACAAACTTAGCACTATGGAAGGTGAGCAACTGCCAGGCAATTGGAACATTTCAATGCTCAAACGCTATTATTGCTAAGGTATAACCTTCTCATTTCTTAAAATTATATTTCATACTAACTCCTTAGAGGTGTTCAATTGGAGATATCGAAGCACCCTTCAACTCAAAGACCTTATGTTTTATAGCACGAGTTTCACTCTTTTTCCCATAGATCGGATTTTATCCCAAATGGGTTTTAAAGACAAGGTTTTTAACGAGGCAACACCAATATGCTACCTAAGGAAAACTCAACAAGTATTCAAGGCTTCTTTTTTATCAACCTCGAATACCAGGGGGCATCATCCTCGGAGGTTACTTTTTTTAAGAAAGCAAGTCACGTCAACGAGGGCCTCGATAGGAGAATGTTGTAATGGGCCAAACGGTCGAGTGAACAGTTCCCATGTAGAATAAGTCGAGCCCCCAATGGCAAAAGCATGTACGCACGTATCAATCATTTGAAGAAGCATTCTTATTATATCAAAAGACTTTGTTCCTCAACGAAGTCTGCTGTTTTCATTAAACGGCTCAAGGGCCAAATACACCCGAACACTCAGGGACTGTCTTTGACGGTCAACTTAATGAGTCATAAAAATTTGAACTCATAAGACCTCAACGAGGCAGAATCAAACTCATAAGATCTCAATGAGGCAGAAGCGAACTCATAAGATCTCAATGAGGCAAACCCAAGCTTATAAGACCTCAATAAGGCATACTCAAACTTATAAGACCTCAATGAGGCATATCCGAACTTATAAGGCTTTAAAAACGGCATCCCCCTCATATTAATGCCAAGCCTATATACTCGAGCTTATAAGACGCCTAAAAAGGCATACCCTCGATATTAAGGCCGAGGCCATCTTACTCGGGGACTAAAGGCTACGGCCAAATATAAAGACTACGGTCATATGAAAAGGCTACGGCCGAAATAATGCGGCTCAGAGACGTCCGACATTCTCCATAAAACTAAAGGCCTTCAAATACTTCGAAAAAAATAGTTAAATCAGACTACCCTCGGAATAAGCAAAGGGGCTTCAATAATATAAGCTTCGAACAATGTAAAGGATTCGAAAAAATAAACCTTTGAGAAAACCTCACGTGGTACTCAATTATCGTCGCACATCGACTTGTTATCGAGGTTCCTATCAATCGAGCCGTCGAAAATTCAGACGGATATAAAAACGTGCCAAGATATAACAATATTTCTAAAAAAGTCTTTAGCCAAAATGGGGAAAATTTTAGCCATTTTAGAGGTCAAATTGACCCATTCTAAAAAGTGCCTAAGGGCCGATTTGTAAGAGCCTAAAGGCCGATATGTAAGAGCCTAAGGGCCAACCTAAAGAGCCTAAAGGACAGTCTAAAGAGCCTAAGGGCCAAATTGAAAAGATTTTAAGGGCCGATGTCTTAAATCCTAAGAGCCGATACCTAAAGAACTTAAAGGCTGAAGCACACTGTGCTAGAGACCTGATCTAGTTCGAACTTGAATGTTTCGAGCTATATCTTAGCTCGAAGGTCAGGTCCTAAGTGGTCACTTATTACCAATCGTTGATCGAACATGAAACCTATGAGTTTTATATTCTATGTCCAATACATTGGACCGATCATCAACAACATCACAAAGACAAAGGAAAGGCAAAAATTAACGAGGAACGAAGATGAAACAATAATATCCTTTTATCCTAATGGTGTTCACAAAAATATATTTATAAAGCTCCCACATGGAGCCCTTACACCAAAAACAAAAGGAAAATAATAGAAGCCTAATCTTCTGTCGGGGGATCGGAGGAAGTTCTCTCAGGAGCTACACCCTCGATGGCTTGACCCTCGGTGCCTTGATTATCGGCGGCCTCTTCCCCCTCGGGGACCTCATCTTCGTCTTCACCACTCTCCAAGCCACTAACAGAATCCTCATCGGGAGTGATCAGTGCAGCCGATTTTTCTACTGATGCCTTCAATTTGTCGATCTCGGCAGGAAGAATTTGGCATGTATCTCCTCGACAGCCTGCCTCCTAGATTCCAATCAAACATGGTTAAGGGCACGAGTTAGCCTAAGCTCAACTTCAGTAGATACTTTCTTAGCCCGAGCATTTGCAGCATCAACATCAGCATCAATCAGATATAAGGACATGAGTGCATCAGTTTCAGACTTGATTTTGTACAACTCGGCAGCCGATCCAGCATGAAGCTCCTTATAATTGCGGCTTTCCCCCTTTTCACCTTGAAATTGGTGCTTAGCGGAGGTTAGTTTCTCTCGAATAGTGTCCTTCTCGGAGGCTACCTCATCCATGCGCTGCTTCAATCTGAGGATCTCAGTATCTTTGACCCTAAGCTCATCTTGAAGCTTCCCCACCAGGTCATCCTTCTGCCCGAGCTGCAAGAATTGAATTGAGACATTAAAACACTAAAATAATTAAGTGTAAAACAATCCCACAAAGACTATGTTACCTGCTCGATGGAATCGGCTCGTTCTCGAGATGCCTTATCCGAACGGGCTCGAAGGTCATTAAGTTCCTCTTTTTTCTGACATAGAGGGCCTTGAGGTCATCGTGTTCCTGCACAAGCCTCCTAAGCTCATCTTCACATTGGGCAAGCTCAGCTCGAGATTTCGAGAAAGCCTAATCATAAAGCATCACAGCCTGGTCACGAAGAAAGGAAGTTAGAAAGGCGCAAATCTTGTCCCAAACATAGTTGCTAAGGGATAAAGTATACGTGCTTTCAAAGCTTATCAGCCTCTTCGAAGATAAACGAGGCGTCGAGGTCAGGGCCCTCCCAAAGCTCGGCAAGGCACTCTTCAAAGATATCATCATCCCCGAGGGATGCCCCCGCTTCCGAAGTCTTCATGTCTTGAGCATTGTGTATCTTCCCATCAGAAAAAGATGGGCTTTGAGGAGAGTCACCCACGTCGATCACTCCGAGTGGATTAATCGGGGTTTTCCCCTTCCTTCGAGGAGCTTTAGGGTTAGTTTCTTCAGGATCTTCGACCATGTACTTTTCAGCACAAGGCATGCCCTAGTTATCAGTTGACACGAGGACTTTGCCCGATCTCCTTCAGGAAACTCCTCAACTCGAGGTTCAACTGCATCGGTAGTCTTAGGGGCAGCAGTCTTCGGCTCGGCAGCCCTTAAAGCATTAGTTATTCATCTTCCTTCAACCACTAATGGGCAGTGATCATCCTCATCGTCCTCGTCCTCGCCACGAAGGCTCTCAGTAGCTTCCGATGTTAAAGCCACTGTATCGGCCTTAGACATTCGAGCTTTGGCCTTTTTTGGTTTCGGGGACTCCGCCGGCGTCTCCTTTTTTCTCTTCTTATCCTTGGTGGATTTTGGGGTATCTACTTTGCTAGGTAGGGGCATCCTCATTGAAACGGCTTCTCCAAGGCCTATATAAGCACAAAAGATTAAGTATTCTACCAAGTTATATTTTCCCTAGGGAATTCAAATACGACAGTAGTAAAAACTCACCATGGTTTTTGGCCTCCCATCGGCCTTTGGCCAAGTCACGCCAAACATGCTCAGCATATGTGGAGGTGAAATCTAGTTGTCGAACCCATCCCGGGAGGTCCTTGACAGCACCGGGGCACCACTCGACGGCTGCATCATCAGAAGGGAGTTAATTCAAAAGGAAGAAAAACATTTGATTAACGAAATACGTTCAATGAGTCGGCACTTACAGTTCATATTCCATTACTCTGGGAATGGCATCAACTCAACAAGAATCAGGTCAGAGGTCCTAACTCAAACGAAGCGGCTCATCAATCCTCGGTCCTTATCTTCGTCGATTCTAGGAAAGAAAGACTTCGAAGATTGACGTTGTCGTTTAATCATGCCACCTCGATAATGACAAGGGCTATACAATCTAATCAGATGGTCGAGGATGAATGGCATCCCCTCAACCATGTTCGAAAAATACCTGATTAGTTAAACGATTCGACAGAAGGAGAGATAGATTTGGCCGAGCGTCACCAGATATTGCCTGCAAAAATTGAGCATCACTGGATCTATTGGTGGCAAAGAGGGTTCTACGGGACCTAAGGTTAATGGGTATGTATACACGCTAAGGAAACCATATTTGTGAGTAGTTATGTCTTCTTCAGTTGAAAGGATCTCCACTTTTACTGTATCCTCCCAACGGTAATCAACGTTCACTTTTTCGGTTTTGGTTATAAGACTGATATATTGAGACATGGGTTCACATCGTCCTGAGGGTACACTCCTCAAAACGAGGAGGTACTAACATTCTACTCTTAGTCGAGCATGATGACGAAGGGGCTTTCTCCTTTTGGGGAATTGTCTTAGAAGTTTTTGCCATGTTTGCTGTGAAATTTCAGAATATGAAGAAAAAGCTGGTTAAGAGATGAACACAAAGGAAGAATGAATGCAAAGAAAGGTTAGTGAGAATTTTAAGATGTTGTAGAAAATAAAAGTATAAAAAATGAAGGACTGGAGTATTTTTAGGGGTCATCTAAGCGTGTTACATAAGTTAAAAGGGCGGCCAATTGTTGATACCTACTTTTTCTTCTAAATTATTTTCAGGCTTACATATTACTTTTAAAATCATTTTTTATGTGGGTGGTATTTTTCCACAATTTTTCGTATTTTTATCAACTCAACTTTCTATTTATTTAGTATTTCTATATTCAGTATTATTCATAAATTATATTATAAATAATTTAAAAATGTTTCCTAGCTAAATATGTCATTTTTAATCATGTTTAATTTTATTAGGTTTTAATTATTTCACATATTAACCAATTAGGCACTGTTTGACTATTATAGAAATTTTGCAACTATGGCCTAATTGCGCATTCATGCTATTTTAATTCGATAATCAATCATTCTTGTGTTTTAGTATTAGCTAATTACCTTAATTTTCATTTATGTGGCATTAATTTAATTCTTACATAATTATTGCTTATTTTAGTAATTATTTATTTGATTTTATGGGTATTCAACTAATAGCCCCAATGTATTTAATATCTAGCCTATTTTTAAAACCAACCCATCAGATTAAACCAACCCAATACCCAACCCTTCAGCCCAATTAAATGCCCAGCCCAGACCCAATTCCATACTCGACCCAACCCCAAACCAATCTGAGTCGTCGATCAAATTAGATCAACGACCCAGATTCCTATTTCCTTAATTAATTCAAACTAGCCCCCCGCCCCCCAAACCCCTCTCATTCTCACCAACTCACATCTCTCTACTCTCATCTCTCCCTCTCTAGTCTCTTCTAGAGACTTCTGTCTCTTCAGCTCCGATTGCTAGCTTCATCTTCTCCGGCCACCCCTCGCCGGAGACCCTGAAACCTCCATCACCCCTGCTTCTCATGGCTCTCTTATGCCGGTATTGTCATCCCTAAGGCCCTCAAAAGGAGAGAACCTGTCTAGTTACACCCATGGTGTTCCTGTCTACTTCAACACTCCAAAGCTTGATTCTGAGTAGGATTTATGACCCTGAGGCTCGAGCTAGTATTATTTGAGGTCTTTCTCATCTTCTCTGAGGTTTCTATAAAACCCTAATGTTTGAAACTTTCGATTATTTTAGATCCACCCTTGATATGTGCATGGTACAAGTTTTTATGAGGTTTTCCTTAAAGGTTTTCTATTTTTTCCTAGAAGTTTCTTCACTTTCAACTAGGGTTTTCTAAAACTGTTTTTCGAAAACGATTTCTTCAAATTTTAAGCGTTGACCTGTGTTTTTTCTCGTATGCTTAAACGGTTTTGCTAAGTATCCCTTTTAATCACGATTTATTATGTTAAAACTTTAGTTTCAACCCTGTATTCTACTTTTGTGTTGTTCCTATTGAGTTGTTCTTTAGATTTGTATGTGTGCCTATTTCCCATGAGTAGTCCTTGATTATTTATGTGATCTTACCCTACCATACTTATTAGGGTTTCTGACTATTCATTGTTTGCCTATATCATGACTACCCTTTGTGATCCTGATTTTGTCTATTACTTGTTTACTGCATTCATGCTCATAATGTGATGTACTGGCCTAAATCCCTGATTCTATGTGATTCCTACTTTGTTGTGCTGTCGAACCTTTGATTATATTGCTTCTTTCCTAATGTGTGTTTATCCCTCTTAAATCAACCTGTTCTTTTTAACATGCTTGAATCCCTGAATGATTGTGAGTGTACTGTACTGATTTTCACACGATATTCTGATTCTGAATACTTCCTTAAATACACGAGGCTTTCCTTTAATCAGCACTAATTTCGGATCCCTGATCCCCTGTGATTGATACCCTTTGGTGGTTTCAGACCTTTGAATTATTTTCAGGCCCTATTTTGTGGTTAATTACATTATTTACTGTCTCTTGACATTGTTTCCTTATTGATACTTTCTGAACCTAGACCTAAATACCTATGCTATACTTATTTACACATTTACCTATTTCCTTACCTGTTACCTGTTCATTACCGTTTGAAGTTAACTCCCTTAATTAAGGGAGTACTTGTATTGATTGAGTCCACTGATTGATTCCGAGTTACATGGTTGCTGGAAAATCGGACTCCTACCTTATTTTACCAAGGCTTCAATTTGTTATATATATGCTCTCCTTAGGACAGACACACACGAACTGATCTGTTCAAAATCTCTCTCTCACAATTAAAAAAACTCTCTGCTCTCTCTTCTGTGCTAGCTACTACTATTCTAAGTTAGTCGGCTGCAAGCCAAGGCAAACTATTGTGCATCTCTTATTTCCTGTTTGTGTTACTGCTTTCTTCACTTCACTTGTATGTTCTAATTTAGATTTCATTCCTCAAACCAACGTGTTTCTATCACTGTTGTAATTCAGTGTGTTTCTAATTTGCTTTAATTATTATTCAACATGTATCTTGGATCCTGAACTCCCCTCTACATGTTAAGTTAGCCTTTATTTGACCAGCATGTTTCTGTATACTTAGCACGTGCTTCTTACGTGAATCTCAATACTTATGATTGGTACACTAGTTTAATCATGGTCTTAGTTGCCTGGGTGTTAATCTAACCTAGTAATTTACTGTACCCCTAATCCTCTGCACTCTTAGGATTTTCTGATTGTATGCCTATATGTGTGTCTTCCTGTTACATGTTTGCCTCAGATGCTTTGTATTGGTCCCTCAAATCCCATTACCTATGTCTGTGATTGGTGGACCATCCCTGGTCTTTTGTGTGATGTTGAACTTCTATTTCCCTCTTCCAAACTATTTTCTTACTTGTCCCTTTCTCAAAACTATTTTCTTACTTAAACCCCTTTAAAAAAAAGCACTCTCACATATACTCTTAGAGTCTAGGTTCTTCCCCTTCTGTGTGAGCATTGCCCGCGGGCCCCTGAGGTCCTTTGGGAACTTTTACACACCCAGACTATGAAAGGCTATGAAACACCAAAGGTATTGCAGTTTGGATGATCTGGGCCTAATTGAAGGCTCCCTATAGAAGTAACTTCTTTGGTTATGTAATTCAAAATTCCCGGCCTGTATTAATTTGTAAACAAATATTTAGGAATGGATAGTGAAAAGGGGAGGGTAGTTATATAGTTTATCCATGTTAAAGGGTAGATACCATGCTTCTATGTTTACATTTCTTACGTGTGCACTACAAATTCCTGCTTAGGGCTGATTGTATGCAAGCATATCATTCATTAGATATCATGTTCCTTAGGTCCATGTTTACTGTTTCAGCATCCTATTATGGTATTATCGTTTATCATAGAGAAATCATGCTTTACGATTAAACGTTAATATATACATGTTATTCATTTAAACCAGTTCTAATATCGCTGTAATGTTGTGGTACACCTAGAAATCATGCTTAGGATAATAATGCGCTAATAAACAAGTCATCCTCATACTTGCTGCATAGCATGTTCAAATACTGTGACTTTATGCATTAAGAAATCCTGCCTAGGAATTCTGCATACCACCCATTCTGTGTCCCTATGTGTGAATATTAGATATCATGTCTTAGGACCTCATTCAACACCTAGTTTAACTACTGGTTGCATGAAAAATGTCCTAAAAAAAAGTTTCACCATGTTTTCAAACAACTGGTAATAGTTTTGTATTTTTGCAACACCTAAGTACAGCATGTTTAGGAAAACTAACTTGTAACAATTTCTTTAATAATCTAGGTAATTACTGAGTATTATCATACACTTAAGCAATGCTTATGTGATAAATCTATTAAAACTGGAAACATACTCATTTAAACCTGTTGCTTGACTATTAATGATTATAATCAGCAAGAAACTAATAAAATTCATCCTCTGAAATCCGTAATAAAGCTGCCTCGCTATTGCATTCTCACCTAGATATCATGCCTTAGGTTTTGAAGTTAATAAGGCCTTACTTGTGTTTGAGTTGTGCTAATCATGTGCATAATCACTGGAGGAATACTTGGGCCTCGTATCTGCTCTTATTTTTTTTCCCCTTATCTGAAGTCCTAATTGTCGTTGTTTGTCGCTTAGAATCTTGTCCTTTAAACCTAGGGGTCAACCTAGTACTTCCTTTTAGGATAGTAGTCCTAGACTCCTCCAGGACTGATAGGATGGGACGGGTAATAGCATGCAATAGAGTCCGTGAACAACACACACTTTAATTACCTTCACGGGGTGGGAAGGGTAGAATATGGATATGATGACCGGTGCGCTATTACCACATGTAGCCCCTTTTCGAGGAGTGATTACCGGATATTGCATTGATGTTATCCATATTATTATAAACCTAGGACACCTTTATATGCTTGCTTGTAATCTTCTCTACTGTTTTCTAAGCATCTATATGCTTAAGACTTAAATCCTCTCTTATTTGAGCCTTTACTTGTTATTTGCTAGTTGTACAAATTCACGAAACCCTTTGGTCGGGAACAACACTTTTTGATCCTGAGGGGTGCCTGACACCTTCCCCTTAGGATAATTTCAAGCCCTTACCCAAATCTCTGGTTAGGAACGTAGTAATAATTGAACCCCTTAGGTGCCCTAACGCACCGTTGAAATCGTTAGGTGGCGATTCATTAAAATATGCAAACCCCTTTGACAAAAGGAACGAGTTGTCCCAACCAATGTCAGAAACCCGATATTTTGCGAGGATAAAAAGGGGGCGCTACACCAATAGCAGTTGTAGATTTGAGGGTTTCTTGAGAAATGTGCAGACATGACCTCTACATGACCTTTCCGTCACACCAATCGCTGACATCACATGACTGACGTCATCGCGGGGATATTGAAGGGTCCAAAAGTAAAGTTCATTTCTTATCATTCCATTCTAAGAAACATGAGGACTATCTATATACGGCCGAAATCGGGGAAGTCCGATTTAAATATTTTGCTACACCGAGCTCGAGCTCGGAAGGTTCGAATTAAGGATCGAGCCCGACCCCAAAATTTATACCTCTAGAAAATGTATCGAAGGCCCGAAACGGCCAACCTCAAGGTAGGGCAAAATCGATGGCAGTCAAGGAAAAACGGTAAATTCACAAGGACACGTGGTTAGGATGGATAGAATTTGTTAGAGATAGTACACATCCGTACTAGGCCGTTATACAGTTGTACCAATAATATTCTTTGTCATTGTTAGAAATGTACCAGATTGGTGTTCTCTCCTCCTATGTAAAGGGGACCCCAATCATTTTTAAAGGGCATCAATTTTTCACTACAATAGAATGTTCTACTCTTCTTGTTTAACGTGCTAACATTATTCCTATGCTTTACTGCTCTTCATTTATTATTATTCATTTATTGTTTGTAATTTACTGCTGAGTGACTTCGAGACCCCTAAGGTTACTGAGCTCGAGGCCCCCAGTTCTATGACAACATTGGTTTGGCTATCACATTCTTCTTACTTACACTTACTTTTTCATGATTATCAACTAGTATTAGAACAAATCACATATTTTTAGAACCAAAAATAAAATATAATTGTTAATACCATTTTCCATGTAAACAATATCCAATCTCATCAACTGATCGACCAAGGCCTGAACATCCATGGCTAGTGGCCTCTCTACTACAGGTAAATATGCCAAGCTGCCCATACTCTCCGCCTTCCTACTTAATGCATCAACCAACACTTTGGCCTTCCTCAGATGGTATAATATGGAAATATCATAATCTTGTCATGCCCCAAAATTGAGGGACGAGACCGGCGCCTAACCGAATGAACCCGGTCAAGCGGACCTGGATTGCCTTTCCTACCCAACGCATTTCCCCGTGTTCATAATGTACATTTATAAAAGAAACAGCAAAATAGAATCAAAGCATGCGTTTACAACATAAGTCAAATTTCATCTTTTAACATTTTCCAACGTTTAATCTTCCCAAAACATACATTCACAAAAATACAACACTCCCGATACGGGATCATGATTATAAACGAGTACGACAACTACCCCAAATACATATATATAAACTTGCTGGAAACAAGGCCCCGGCTATACCTTAACAGAACAAAATATACAAAAGAAGATGGCATAGACCACGCACGACCCCGAAAGGAAGCGGGGCTCACCAAAACTGCTGAGGAGATGGAAGGAAGGCACCACTATCGACGGACGGAGCTACCTGCTATAGAACCACCTATATCCATATAAAAGATGTAGCGCCCCCGGAAAAAGGGACGTTAGTACCATGGAATAATACTAGTGTGTATAAAAAATCTTTACTCTAAGTAAAATCAAATAATACACAAATATGAGGCAGTCAAAGGAAACCAAACAAATACTGCACAGAGATACAAAAAACATAAAAGAGAGTTCCATAGTTTCTTATTTCAATCGCTCTCCTGTTGCGGCTCGCAACCCGATTCCACATTACAATAATATTCCACCCTTATTTCTACAGTTGCGGCGTGCAACCCGATCCCCCCTTACAATCACATTACACCCTTATTACTTCTGTTGCGGCCTGCAACCCGATCCCTACCTTACAATCACACTACACCCTTATTACTTCTGTTTCGGCGTGCAACCCTATCCCACCGTAGAATCACATTCCACCCTTATTACTTATGTTGAGGCATTCAACCCAATCCCTACCATACATTCAGATTACACCCTTATTACTTCTGTTTCGGCGTGCAACCCGATCTCACCTTACAATCACATTACACCCTTATTACTTTTGTTGCAGTGTGCAACCTGATCCCTATCATACAATCACATTACACCTATATAACTTCTGTTACGGCGTGCAACCCGATCCCACCTTACAATCACATTACACCCTTATTACTTCTGTTACGGGATGCAACCCGATCCTACCTTACAGTCATATTTGATAGCAACATCAACCAATCAATTCAATCACAAGGATTTTCATCGTCAAGAATATACATTTGTAAAAACCAAATAACAATGGGAAATCAAGGGCGTAGTAATCTTTACCAAACATTGAGTCATATACGGCATACCATCAACATATATTTCAATTAGATAAATCGACATTTCCTTTCCATCACTTGCTACACAATATTTAGCACTTCGATACATGCAACAATTTTATTCGTATCATTTCTTTTGTATTCAACATTTAACGAGCTTTGCACATGATAGAATAAGCACAAATAATCACCTTTTCGCAATCTCATATAGCATGGTGGCATGGTAATCAACTAGGACAATTAGAGAACAGAATCTACGCCTCAACACATTAGAACAATCGATTCACATATGCATAAGCAAGAAACTCATACTGAATGCTCGGACACCAAAAAGGTGACTCTAAGAAGATTAAAGTTAGCCATACATACCTCGAGTTGGAATTTCCCTTCAATTTCCATCCCAAATCACAGGACCTTCTAACGCCTTCAATTTAATTTGCAAGATGCCATGTTTAGACTTAGAATTAGAAATCATGAACTCATTTGGGTATTTTATCAAACACTATGTGATCCATTTGATTAATGAATCCCCTTTTTAGTGGAAGGTCACTCTAACTTACACCCATTTGCTAGATTAGGACAAATCATGAACATGCATGTATGTCTTGGTTTTTATCTTCACGAACCAATTCATGTGTGTTCCATTTTTAACCAAATCCTAAGAATTGAATGGAAAATGGGGTGGAGACTTACCTCTTATGGTGAAGAAGATGAAGATTACTCGAAAATTTCAGGACTGAGCGTAGATGGTAGACCAATTTGAGGAATACGAGGACTTCTCTCAGTAGAACCTACTCTCACTTCTCTCTATTTTGATTAGATAGTCTTTAAAAATGAAGGGGAGGGGTGTTTTAATAAACTGGGGGTCGGGTTTTAAAATTATAATTAAGAAGCCCCGAAGCATGTATGTGGTAAGGAATGCGATGCATTCCTGTTATGCGGTCCGCATACCTGTCGCATAAATGGCCTTCAGATGGGGCAAAAAGGAAAGCAGACTGCCCAGGTATGCGACCACTATGCGGTACGCATACCTGTTATGCGATCGCATAACCACCTCCGCAAAAATGGAGGTGAAAAAATGCGACAGCTATGAGGTCCGCATTTCCAAGATGCGATCTCACCTTTGACCGCATAGATGTCCTCAAATTAGACAACAGGCTGCCCAGGTATGTGACCACTATGTAGTCCGCATACTTGATCTGCGATCGCATAGTGGACCGCAGATCTGCGCAATTCTGGAAAATTTTATCTTTTAAGTCCCGGGGTACTTTTTACTCCGCAAGGGTCTGCTTTAAGAATTTCTACAGTTATATCCACTTGGGGACCCATTCGAGCATTTTTTTTAGACTTGAAATTTTATGGGTCTTTACAATCTTTAGTAACTCTAACCATCTCCACTTCCACAAATTAAGATCCTTTTACTTGAGAAGGCATTGGAGACTCCGATGGTCAATATAGACCTCACAATTAACACCGTACAAATAGTGCGTCCAAATCTTCAATGCATGAACAATAGCTATAAAATCTAAGGCATGCATAGGGTAATTATTCTCACGAACTTTGCTGAGACGCGTATGCAATCACCCTACTGACCTGGATCAACATCGTGTCAAACCCGATACCGACACATCATAATACAGGGAGTAAGATCCCAAACCCGTAGGCAACACCAACACTGCAGTTGCAATCAATGCAGTCTTGAACTTCTGAAAGCTCTCCTAACACTCTTCAGACCACGTGAATGGGGAACCCTTCTAGATTAATCTTCTCAAAGGTGCAGCAATGGCCAAGAAACCCTATACATAACATTGATAATAACCTACCAAACTAAGAAAACTCCAGATCTTAGTAGTTTAAGAACGTTTAGTCCAACTCTAAACTTCCTAAATCTTCTTCAGATCTACCTTTATCCCCTCACTACGCATCACATGGCCCAAGAATACAACTGAATCAAGATAGAACTCGCACTATGAAAATTTATCAAATATTTTCTCCTCCCTTAGGGTCTGGAGTACAATCCTTAGATGCTGCTCATGATCCTCCTGACTGGGTAAGTAAACAAATATATCATCATTGAATACTATGACAAAATAATCGAGATACGGTTGGAACACATTATTCGTCAGGTGCATAAAGGTTGTTGGGGCATTGGTCATCCTAAAAGAGATCACAAGAAACTCGTAATGACCAAAGCAGTTTCTGAATGCCTTCTTCGGAATAGCATAATCCTTGATTTTCAACTAATAACACCCTGACGTCATCAATCTTCGAAAACACTCTAGCACTATAAAGCTGGTCAAATAAGTCATCAATGCGTAATAATGGGTACTTGTTCTTAATTGTAACTTTGTTCAGCTACCGCTAGTCAACTCACATCCTCATCGTACCATTTTTTTCCTTCATAAATAGAACCGGTGCACCCCAAGGCAACTCACTGGGCCCAATTAAGCCCCTATGAATAATCTCCTGAAGTTGTTCCTTTAACTCTTTCAATTCCGCTGGTGCCATGCAGTACGATGGAATAAAGATGGACTGAGTGCCCGACACGAGATCAATACCAAAATAAATATCCCTATTGGGTGGCATGCTCTGCTGATGACGTCCAAATCCACTGCTAAAAAGTAAATGGACACGGTCACATGCAATATAATTTACCCAACTATGAGTTGGTGTCGAATCCCACAAAGAACGATATGTAGGCGATTAGGCGTGTAAGAGAATTATTCTATGCCAAAAACTTAGAATGGTTTTGAGAAAATATTTAAATCTAATTGCGAAAATGTAAACTAATCTAGAAAGCAAGTAAAATAATCAATGGCTATAAGCATGGAGTCTCGGGGAATTACACTCAAGTAACGATCCAACGTATTTCACGATTTTACAAATATTAGCAAGTTTATGTTAATTAGCCTCGGGTAATAATTCTATATTAGCTTCTTCCAAAGATGAACAAGACTTCCTACTTGAATTATCCCTAAAACAATTAAGAGATTAAGAATACCCGAATATGTGTACAAGTAGCTCAAGTTCTTGTTAAATAATATTTCCAACCCCAAATTATCATTCCCAAAATTAATTCGAAGTGAATGGGCGAGTCCTACGGTTAGCTAATACCTTTGGAAACATTAAAGAACAAAAGTAATTAAATAAACAATAATTCACTTTATAATAAATAAAAATCGTTCAATACATAAGCACAACAAGATATTTAATCCACACTTTAAATATGAATATTCCCATAAAAAAGATTCAAGTGTTGGAAAAAATACTACACATTTAAATATTCAATACAAAGCAAGGAAATAAAGAAATGATCATAAATGATCAAGACCCAAGTGTGTGTGCTAGAACCCTATATCCAAAATAAGCGGAAGATAATCCAAGGATATTAAATGGCTTATGGGTCAAAAACGTGAAATTCCAGAACTCCTTATTTTTCCAAAAATCAAGGTTCCACTATATATATATCATAACTTTTCCCACCTTCACCCCCAAACATAGGCATTTAGTCTATGTTTACACTCTCAAAGTACTTAGGGAGGTAGGATACCAAAAGATAGATTAATAAAGAACGAGGGATTAAAGCTCGTAACATGGTTGCCAAAGAAAATGTTTAAAGGCTCAAAAGGGGTTGACTAGGAAAAATATGCAAGGGTCAAAAATTTAAGGCGCAATAACGGTCCTAGGAAGGCCTAACATCATTTTTCAAATAATATTAGTCTAGGATTTTTCCTTGACACATTCCGGGGAAGTTATAGACTACAAATAATGCAAGAGAACTCACAACAAATCTCACCACACATGGCACATGCTAACTCAAGTGACACATAAATCCAAAATCCAATTAAAGCCAATAAAATCATATATAGCCTAAAACACTATTTAGTGAATCAAAGAGCCAAAAATAGAACCTAAAAGTCACAACAAGGATTATCACTTTAATCATTTTTCATTTTAAAAGTCATAATTTCATATGCCAAGGTTTAAATCATGTTGGTACCAAACAAGCCTCACGTTGGTTTATGGACAAAATATCACACCCAATAACCAATTTATTCACTACTAGATACTAAACTAACTAAAAAATAGTTACCTAAAAAATAATTTAAGCAAAACTAATCCCTTAAGAAAGTCGTCACGCCATCCATCATAGGGAAAACTCACCCGGTCCAACACAAATTATTTCCTTGGAAATGAACTGTGGCATCAAGAAAAGCCAAGGATTTTAACACTACTACAACTAAATAAAGTAGAAAAATAGGAAAATAATAAATAAATAAAAAACTAATGCTAACATGCTAGAATTAAACTTAAAATTATCATTAATAAACTATAAACGTTAACCAATATACAGAAGTTATCAAAAAAAATAAACATGCTCCTATCATGCCCCAACTACATCATCACATGTAAATGAGTCACCCCCAACCTAAAGTGTTGCAATATCCTCAATGCAACTAAACATAACATGATAAAATGATGGAGGTGCTCTCTTAAACTACATTACTCGGAGCTGGAGGTGGAAGGAAATTTGAGCTCCTCCTCTGATGTTTTTGGACGTCAATACCACATTAGAAGATAGGTTACTTTGTGTGTTACCCAATTTTTGGGTGCTGTCTCAATAGAAGAACCTCGTTCTTCTTGGTGTTCCAACTACTACTGTTGCGGAATAATAAAAAACAGTAAAGTAAAAACACAGAGATTTTTACGTGTAAAGCACCTGACTCAAAAGGTTAAAAAACCACGACCTACTCCTCAGTAGTATTTGCTCAAACTCTTCACTAGAACTCTGAGCCAAACGAACTTACAGAATAAACTCTTTTGTAATCCTAGGACTAACTCTAATCTCTTTGTAGTAACTAGCCCCTAGCTAATTTCTACACACCTCAAGTTAACTCTAAGTTGAACAATACGTACATATTACAATTGCTTTTATGAAAGTTGAAAGATACAGTATTAAAACTCATACTACAATCAACTAGACTCAATAATCAATCAGATGGAACTGGTTCTTCTAGTTGGACTGTAGCCTTTGGATCGCACAATGGTTCTGCTAGCAAAATAACTCTGGGATCTTTGCTTTCAGATTTTGATTTACTCCAGCTTTTGTGCGTGTAGAATTCCAGCAGAAATACATCAAGTATTTATAAAGTTAGTTCTTGTGCTTGTCGTCCAATTCTATTCCAACTCAACCTTGGTGAACATAATTCGTACCAAACTCAACTTCCTTTATTTTGTTACTTTCCTTGCTGAATTCGATTTCAATCAACTCATCTGTTTGCAACCTTTTTGCATTAGGAGACAATCTCTTGGTTCATTGATATTCCATATTCACAAACATCTCCTATGCATATACGGTTCATGTGCCAGCTATTTAGTTCAAGATGTGTGCTCTGATGGACCTGGATCAGCTGGTCAGCCATTTGTCAATCTTCAAAACTATGCAGTGACATGGGTCAACAAATTCCCCCTTTTGATGATGACAAACTCCGTGCTTAATCATGTATACACTTCAACCACTTTATATGGTTTTAAGCATTAGTCATAGAGAATCCATGCTCATTAGGTTATAAATATCACTTTGAAAAAAAATGTTTTGAAAAGTTCAAGCACATATCTTCCCCCTTATGGAATCATTGAAAAGTTTACAAAATGATACACTTACGGAATTTATTAATTATTACTCATGGCCATTGAGGCAACTGCAGGTGCAAAGCATTATTAATCAACACAAGCAACTAATAAGTGTTAGCTAACTAAGAAATTGAGACAAGTCAATAACTAGAAGCAAAATTCATTGATTATTAACGATTATAAACACCATACAGAAAAACAAAAACAAACCAACCATGGGGAAAAACAGAGTAAAAATAACTGAAACTGAATAACTGGTCTAAAGAGGGGTTTTGGAAGCTCTGGAAAGCATAAGGATGGGAAGGTGCAGAGGCGGTTGTGGTCTTGGATTGTAGGAGAGAAAGCATCTGCTGAAGAACACCCTCGTTCTTTTCTTTCTCCTTTGCTAATTCAGCCCTAACAACATTCCGCTCAGCTTCAACATTAATCACACGAGACTTCAAACGAAGGATCTCCATATCCTTAATCTCATTTTCCTGCACCAGAGATCTAACTTTGCTATTGACTGGTTGTTTCCTGGATGAACCAGGTTCATCCACAAGAACATTGACATTGTAGTCACAAGTAAGCAAATTTTCCTTCCAAAAATAGTCTTCGACAGTAGCCATCTCATCCTTCCTTACTGGAACCCCAAAATGTGCAAGCACTGCTGTCAGAATGAAGCCATATGGAATTGCGTGTGCTTTGGTTCCATTCACCACTCTGTAAAAGATTTGGATGATCAAAGCCCGCCAAGTTATTTGCTTTCCCCTGCACAAGCATTCCATCAAGGTAAGATCCATATAATTTTGCCATGTGCCTTCTTTCTTGTCTAGGCAGTAGGAACTTGATGATGAACTCAAAGAGTAGCTTGTGCTCTGTCTTCATTTCACTCTTGTAAACCGGCCTGGGTTCAATCTCCTTCTCACTATCATTGAAGAACCTGGTGATGTTGATTGCTGAGGCCATCCCATCTAGACAAGGCCATATCTGCCTTGTGTAGTCCTCATAGCCCTCGGCTGGTATGTTCAGAATAACACCCAGTTCTTTAACATCAAAGGAAATTTCAATTCCTTTGATCATGGAGGTGACCATGCGTTCCTTCACAGTGGCATTCCTCATGAATTCTACCAACTCAGCTCTTGCCATCCTGCCTTCCATGCGAAGGACCAGGTCCTTCCAGCCCTGCACCTCCAGAGTTTCCATCAGATATTGCATTCCAGGCTCCTCTAAATTCTTCACCAGCTTACCCTTCAGTATTGTTCTTTTTCCAAACATGGTAACTATGTCACTCACCTCTCTTGTTTCTTTCTCATTCTCTCCACTCCAGTATGCATCATCATCCCCAATAACTTTCACTTTCTTTGGCTTGGCCCTGGTCCTCTTAACAGATCCTGTTGGTGTGACGAACATTCTAGCTGACTTATTTGAAGAAGCCTTAGCCTTTATGGGTTTTGGTGTGTCAGCCACACCTGGAGCAGGCTCCTCCTCCTATTGGACCAGGTCTAACACAGTCTCTTCAAACTCAATAGCCTCAACAGGCTCTCCAACTTTTCCTTTTCTTTTTGCTGCCCTCTTCTTCTTGCTCTCTTTCAGAGCCTTTTCTAATTTCTCTTCTTCACCTCTCACAGTGCTACGAGTAGCTCTTACTTTTGGAGCAGGAACATCAGCAACTTCAAAAAATTTTCTTTTCTTTGAAGGAACTGGGTGAGTTACCTTCTTGGGTTTCTGACTCCTTCTTCTCTTGGGGTTATTGGACTCCCCCAGTTTTCTTCAGCCTTTCAGCCAATGTTTCTTCCACAGATGAACCAGGTTCATCTGTTCCTTTCTTCAGACTTGCAAGACCTGCTGCAGCTTCCTCAACTATGCTTCCCCCCTAAATCAGTGACGTTTTCTCCAACAGTTTCAGGAATGGGACCACAGATAACCAGCGTGTACCATCCTCCCTAGATCCCCTCACATCTTCTTTTCCCTCTCTCTCAAGAATTCTTTCTTTTCTACCACCCTTCATCATTCCAGGTACTTCAACATCAATAACAGACCCAACCAACACAAATCTTTTATCAGTTGAAGTAAATTCCGAATCGATTTCAAGATTACCTTTTTCAGAACTGGTTGAACGAGGTGCATCTTCCTCATTAGCTGATTTAGAGGATTCACTGGACGAATCTGACTTAGTACCTTTGTCTGCTTTAGTAAGATCCTCCAAGAATTTTTCCCTAGCTTAGAAGCAACAGATTTCCAGGAAAGAACTTTAACACAGCGATTCTTGGGGCCAGGGGTAGGGTTTGGAGCGGGTTCAGAAATGGGTGTATTTTTAGGGTTGATGTAATTTCCGGTGATTCAGAACAGTAAACGGATGGAGAATTAGAGACATGTTCAGAATTTCCTCCATCGTAATCACGATTATGTGAGGAATTAGACAAAGAAGCTGGTGGTGGTGAAGTCATTTTTATGTATTGTTAGGAAGAAAGGACGAGTTGTAAGTTTTGGGTTGTGTAGTATGAGTTGAACTTTGTTTGAAGGTAACTTTATGAAGAGAGGAGTAATGATTTCCTTTTATAAGATATGACTGTTAATTTTACAACGGGTAAAAAAATTATTCAAGTGGAAGTCTAGTAGTTGTAGGAGTGTCATTGATTTGACGGTTGAGAATTCACTACGTCTAGGCTAATTGAGTATTGATGTGACTCCTTGGAACGTGTTCATTTATGGATTAGTACAAAGACTTTGGAATGAACCAAATATAGATAGAATCCTGCTCATGTGTGACTGTAATTGAATTAATATATGGAGAAGAGTACGTACCATGTCAGTTAAATGAATCAGCATAGATGAACCAGGTTCATCCTGTTAGAAATCTTTAAATTGCCTCAATTTACAAAGATAGAAAAACATTATTGGTATCAGGGAGTCATATTAATACATGGCACAAGAGTATGGTAATAAAGAGATGATGCTGAGAAATTATTAATATGATTAAGTACCTAATTAAAATTTTCTACCCAAAACAAAAAAAAATTCATTTATATATATTTTTTTCAATCAGGTGATCTTAATCATCCATAATTCCAGCATGTTTCTCTCAAAATGCTCCATACTAAGTGCTTTAGTGAATATATCACTAATTTGATGATCAGTAGCACAAAATTCGATTGAGATCATTCTTTTTTCATAGTTATCCCTGGGGAAATTGTGCCTAACATTTATGTGCTTAGTCCTTTTGTGATGAACCGGGTTCTTCGTCATACTAATAGCACTAGTGTTATCACAAAAAATAGGAATGCATCCTACATCAATACCGAAGTCCATGGGTTGTTGTTTGGTCCATAACAACTGGGCACAACATGAGGCTGCAGCCACATATTCAACCTCAGCAGTAGACAAGGCTACTGAATTTTGTTTCTTGGTAGCCTAAGAGACAAGGCATGAACCCAAAAAGTGAGCCATACCTGAACTAATTATCCAGTCAACCAGGAATCCTGCATAATCAGCATCAGCATATCCTACAAGGTCGAAATTACTACCTTTAGGATACGAAAGGCAAAAATCAGTGGTGCCTTTCAAATATCTCAAAGTTCTCTTTACTGCATTGAGGTGGGACTCCTTTGGATTTGCCTGAAACCTAGCATACAATCCCACGCTAAACATAATATCAGGTTTGCTGGCAGTGAGATATAATTTAGACTCGCATGACCAAGTCGTTTGTGCCACAGGAGGGGATCACTGTCCAACACACTTACGCAAGTGAGTTCATTTTCAGACATTGTGGAAAAGTCTATGACATAGATGTTATTCAATCTTTTTCCCTGCAAAACAATCTTGTCAGTAAGCAAGTTAATCACAAAACATTTTGTGGAAGTAAAAGCAACCAGGTTACGTTGTCACACAGTTGTGATACACTGATCATGCTATATTTCAAGCCATCTATTAGATACACATGTTCAATGGATCGTGTGTCATCCTTACCTACCTTACCAACCCCGATAATTTCACGTTTCTTTCCGTTTCCAAAGGATACATTTCCTCCTTTGAGACTTTCAAGTGAAAGGAACTGTTCCATGTTCCCAGTCATATGCTTTGAGCATCAACTATCCAAATATCAAATCTGGATGCCTTCTCTCACTTGAACCTACAAAAATAATCAGAGGTTAGTCTTAAGAACCCAAACTAGTTTGGGTCATTTTCTATGAGAGAATGGATGAATCAAATTTTTCCTGGCCCAATTTGGTAGCCAGTTTTTCCCTCTTACAAACCTCTCATTTCTCTGACTGGCCTGCTCTTTTGCAGTACACTCATATTTGTAGTGCCCAGTCTTACCACAATGAGTGCAGATTTTATTCTCAAGAAGAGTGAGATACTTGGTTTGGGATCCCACTTGGGGAATTGACTTCCAAAGCCAATCCTTCTCTTGTTGCTACTATGATTCTCTTGGAGCCATATCAGGGCGTCAGAGGATTTATTCCATTTACAAGTTCGATCTAATTCATTTTTGACTTTGCCAAGTTATTTATTAAGAGTTATTATCTGTTCATCCTTGGCATACATCTTATCTTTTAGTTTTCCCATGTTTTCTTCTAACATGATATGAGAATAATCAACAACCTTTTTACTTGATCCTAGCTTTAGCTTTAAGTTTTCAGATTTTAGTTCTAGAATCTCAGTTTCAAGTGGATGAACCTGGTTCAACAAGTCAGTGTTTTTCTTTTCAGATTCACTGACTCTGATTTCCAGGTTCATGCACTTTTCTTTTAGCATTGCACATTCTTTAGATAGTTGATCCTTTTCTTTGTTTGTTCCTCATAATCATCTGTTAAATTAAGCAGCAACTCAGGGAGTTTTTCCTTAGATGGGAACTTTACTTTGTTTTTGATATGGGAGATACTTACCTAAGGTTCTTCATGTGATTCCTTGTCAGATTCTCCAATTGCGAAGAGCGCCTGATCTTCAGTCTCCCCATCTTCTGATTCTTCATCTGAAATTTCCCCCCCAAGCAACAACCATAGCCTTTGTTGTGGTTTTCTTGGGTTGGGCCTGTTCATTCTTCATGCTCCTTCTCTCATATCTCTCCTTTTTACATTATACTTACCACTTAGGATAATTTTTAATGACATGGTCAGTCTTACCACATTTATAGCATCCCCCGTTGGTTGGCCTTTTCTGGAGCTTTTGCTTTGTTGTAGTTTCCTCATCTAGAGATGACTTTCTTCTTCATGAGAAAGTTTCTGAATTCTTTGGTGATCATGTCCATCTCATCATCTTCCAAATCTACTCCCTCCGTGATTCTTAGTGCTGTACTCCTCTCCTTCTTTGGACCATTCATCTTCATTGTCTGCCTTCTCAGTTCATAGGCAGTGAGGTTTCAAATCAGCTCATCCAATCTCAGGGTTGCCATATTTTTGGATTCCTAGATACCAGTGATTTTCCTTTCCCAATAAATAGGCAAGACCCTTGTTAGGATCTTTTCAACCTTGTCCTCTTCAAGAATGACTCTTCCAAGAGACTTCAGTTCATTAGTCAAAGTTGTGAACCTTGTGTACATCTCTTGGATAGTCTCTCCTTCTTTCATAGTGAAGTTTTCATACTGAGAGTATAGTAGAGTACCTCTTGACATTTTTACCTGAGGTGTTCCTTCTTGGACTACTTGCAAGGTATCCAAAATATCTTTGGCAGTGGTGCAGCTTTGGATTCTGCTGTACTCGTCTTGACCTAGTCCACACACTAGCCACTTTTGGGCCTTTGCATTCTTCTCCCATTTCTTCAGATCCTCAGTAGTGCAATCAGCTCTTGTCTTTGGTATATATATACCTCCAGCAGTCTTCATCATGGTAGCTAGAGGACCATCAGTGACTATGTCCCAGATTTCATAATTTTATCCAATTAGGCGATCCTTCATCCTATTTTTTCACCAAGAGTAATACTGGCCGTTGAAGAGTGGTGGCCTTGCAGTTAATTGACCTTCCCAATTTCCAGGTGGTGCACTCATCTTGATCTTCACCAAGGTGTTAGCCTTTCAAGGATAACCTGCTTTGATACCAATTGATGTTTTTAGACGTCAATACCACATAAGAAGATAGGTTACTTTTTGTGGTACCCACTTTTCGAGTGCTGTCTCTATAGAAGAACCTGGTTCTTCTTGGTGTTCCAACTACTACTGTTGCGGAATAATAAAAAGCAGTAAAGTAAAAACACAGAGACTTTTAGGTGGAAAGCAGCTGGCTCAAAGGGTGAAAAAACCACGACCTACTCCTTAGTAGGATTTGCTCAAATTCTTCACTAAAACTCTTAGCCAAACGAACTTACAAAATAAACTCTTTTGTAATCATAGGACTAACCGTAATACCTTTGTAGTAACTAGACCCTAGCTAATTTCTATACACCTCAAGTTAACTCTAACTTGAACAATACGTACCTATTACAGTTGCTTCTATGAAAGTTGAAAGATACAATATTAAATCTCCTACTACAATCAACTAGACTCAATAATCAATCAAATTGAACTGGTTCTTCTAGTTGACTGTAGCCTTTGGATCGCACAATGATTCTGCTAGCAAAATAACTCTGGGAACTTTGCTTTCAGATTTTGATTCACTTCAGCTTTTGTGCGTGTAGAATTCCAGCAGAAATACATCAAGTATTTATAGAGTCAGTTGTTGAGCTTGTCATCCAATTCTAGTCCAACCTACTTGGGTGAACATAATTGGTACCAAACTCAACTTCCTTTATTTTGTTACTTTCCTTGCTGAATTCGACTTCAATCAACTTATCATTTTGCAACCTTTTTGCATTAGGAGACAATCTCTTGGTTCATTGATATTTCATATTCACAAACATCTCCTATGCTTATATGATTCATGTGCCAGCTATTTAGTTGAAGATGTGTGCTTCGATGGACCTGGTTCAACTAGTCAACCATTTGTCAATCTTCAAAACTATGCGGTGACATGGGTAAACATCCTCTTCATCATGGTCATCAAAGTCATTTGAATTGCAAAACGACCTCAGCTTATCCATCATCTTGTTCATGAATTTGCTCTTTTTCTTTTCGTGCTCCATGAACTTTCTCTGTCGCTTCTCAATCTTCCCTTGTAGGCGGTTTATATTTTCCAACCTATTGTTCATGAACTCCATCTTACCCGTTATTGCTTTTTACTATTTGGCCAAGTCATCAAGCGATGGAGGGGCAGCAGTTCCAGTAGATATGTTAGCCCCAGGCGGGCTAGTAATAAGGCCAACTATAAGCTGATTAATGTGTGCATATACTCAATCTATCTGACTAGATAGGTGACGAATAGTGTGAGGGCCGGATTGGAGTGATCCGTTGGGTCAAATGACCATGGTGCAGGTGCAAAGGATCCGGCGGTATCAGTGGTGGCCTCATAGAACTGCCCTAATGAAGAGGATGCAACATCTATCCTCCTCTTGTTCTGCTGGTCACTGTGTCTTCTTTTTAGCAATGGGCGGATCATTGGCTTTCTCGGACCTTTCTCAACGTCATATGGGCGTTTTAACACCCCAACAACATAGCATAGCCGAGTGATCAAGGATGGAAATAATAGGCTCTTGGACCTCCCATAGGTGGCTTCCTCGGTTTCTCTAACAATGTGCTCCCCCATGTTCACAGGTAGTCTATCCATGATAGCAGCAATTATCAGTGCCCTCTCCGGTGTCACATCACTGTCAATTGTAGAAGGCAAGACTCTTGTGAATTCATGTGAATCAACTCCCTTGTGCACTGTCAACCACTTCGGGGTCACCCCATCATGCAATTTGTCCACGAACCATTTGTTTCCCCCTGCTTTTACTATGCCTCTGTAAACCTCATTATCAGCATTTGGAAGGCAATAAATTTCACTGATTACCTAGATTGACTTGCACACCCCGCACAATAGTAACTAAGGTTCATTGGAAGTCGGTCCTCAAGGAATTTGCATAAAATTTCAACACTACTGTGTGGTTGGCATCATTGGGTTGATTGGCGAAACAAATCCACCTACTTTCGAGCAATCTTATGTAGAAGACCATCATTTTAGCTTCAACCTTTTCCATGTTAATTTGTCTTTCCCTGACGATGGGTTTTAACAAGAGTTCGTCATATTTTTGTTCACATTCTGCAGATAAAAACCGGTAATGATCAAAGGGTTTCTCTTATGCAGCTTCGGGGACATGTTCTTGCTCAATTTGAATGTGTTCCAAATCCATTTTATGCCCAAAGTAACTACAAAATGTACCAACTATTTTAAAAGCTGGACAAGTAAAACAATGTATTAGGAAGTATTTAGGCCAAATAAATGGGTCAAGAAGGTTCGGGACAGGGCTGTGCAAAGCTACTGTTCTTTTCCATTTTATGGACTGCCAGATTTTGCTCTTCGTTTAAGGCCCATCGCGTTCGCGAAGAGCAAGAAAATTCTGCCCAGAATTAGACCCTTGCATTCGGGAGAACACCATCGCGTTCGCGAAGGTAAATTTTTTTTTCCCCCAAAATTAGACCTTGACGTTCGCAAGAAGACCATCGCGTTCGCGAAGGTCATCTTCATCGCCCAGACCTATTTTTCTTTCAGGCATTCATTCAAACAGTTGCGGTGCCTTATTTTCTATGTTCAGGTTTCAGTCCAATGTAGCACATATCTTGCCTAGTTTTCTTCCATAATAAGACACTCATACTCAATCAACCTCACCCAACAAGCACAACAAACTTCAAACACAAGATTGACATTTAAAACTATCATGGTTGCTCTTCTACCACTTCACACTAAGAAAGGGAATAAAGAGTTAATAGGTAAGAGAGGAAATCACATACCTTGAGAATGGTGAGCGGGAATCGCAATGAACTTGAAGAATATGGGGAATTTCATTTTTGGTATTTAAGGAGTAGGGGGAGCTGTTCTTGAGCCAAAAGGGGATTAATCGTCCGTTTAGAGTGTTTTTTAGAACATTAAACTTACTTGATGCGTCGCGTTCAGGAGGAACCCATCGTCTTCGTGAAAGGTTGAAGTGGCCAAGAGTCGCAAACACGGCAGAGTCATTGCGAATGCGTAGGCTTAAAATCTTTTCACCCTTGGCGATCGCGAGGATCAATCGCAAACACGAAGAAGTGGTTCTGCAATTTCCAGCAGCTACTGGTTTTTGCTCCCGGTCACCCCGACTTGCTTAAATCAACTCCAAAAATTCTAAAACTTGGCGGATTAGCCAAAAATAATATACTTAGTTATTCTAAAAAAATATTTCAAAAATGACAAAATTTTTTTGAAAACGATGGGTTGCCTCCTACCAAGCGCCGCATTTAACGTCGTGGCACGACGCGGATCAACATACCACTTTTCTCGCCATTTTGACAATATGATTTGGGCACATAACTTGGACTCAAGATTGTGACCACGAGTAATTGGGGGGGGGGGGTAAGTAGTTGATCAGTCCACGCATTAATTTCTTTATTTTGCATTTTATGGATTTTTTGTGAGGAATGTCATTTTGCCTTATTGAATATGCAAATTGCAAAATGTATGGCTCTTTTTTCCTTCTTTGAAATTCCATATGGATTCGCACGGCTCAGTTCCCTTATTATCATGCAATTCCAAAGTTAAAAAAATCTTGGAATGCAACCTCAATATAAAGCTCACATTCTTCCTCGAAATTGGATTCTTCTTGACTTCTTTCCACACTCTCAAGTTGTGCTTCTCCTAATTTTCAAGAATGGCCTCCAACATGAGCATCATCCTCTCATTTTGAGCATTTGAAAGTTCTTCTTGTTTTGATCAAGTGCCAAAGAAGGATTTTCGGCTTCAACCTGTAAGGGATGTTCTTGGCTATCATTCACTTCCAAGGCTTTTTGGACCTCTAAAGATTCAAGCATTTCTCCCATTTTAAGTGCAACCTTTCAAGCGCCAAACAATTTTGGAGGCTATTTTCCAAAAGCTCCTCCAAGGCATTTTGCTCTTTGTTTCTTCCTTCAAGTAGGAATTCAAACATGAGCTTGAACTCTCCATTTTAACCAAGCTCAATTTCTTCCACTTCCATATCCATATAAATTTCATCAGAAAAAGTAGAAATAAGCACAATTATCCCAATAACCATTTTGACGACCACACTTATCACAAATACTCCACTCATGGGTTTGAGATTGTGCGCACAATGCGCCCTCGGAGAATTTAAACAATTTTCCACGAGTGTGATCCTCCACAATAAGGACAACGGTCATCAAAGTATGAACAACTACCATCCGGCCAATTTTCCTTATGTGATGCCATTTTTCAAATTTAAGAAAACAACCAAGAAACAAATAAGAAGATAAAGATAAGAAAAATAATTACACAAATATTCACAAGTTTTGACCAAAGCACTTACGCTCACTTTTAAAAAAACCTAACTATGCAAAATTGTTCCCCAACAACGACGCCAATTTTTATGACGTCAAAATCCACTACTAAAAAGTAAATGGACACAGTCGCATGTATAATTTACCAAACTACGAGTCGGGTTCGAATCCTACAGAGAACAATATGTAGCCGATTAGGCGTGTAAGAGAATTATCACTTATTATACTAAGCCAAACACTTAGAATGGTTTTGGGAAAATATTTATAGCTAATTGCAAAAATGTAAACTAACCTAGAAAGCAAGTTAAATTATCAATGGCTGCAAGTATGGATGCATGGAGAATTACACTCAAGTAATGATCCAATGTGTTTCACGAGTTTACAGATATGAGTTAGTTTATGTTAATTAGCCTTGGGTAATAATTATATATTAGCTTATTCCAAATACTAACAAGACTTCCTAATTAAATTATCCCTAAATCAATTAAGAGATTAAGCACACCCGAATATGGATACAAGTAGTTCAATCCTATCCCTAGGTAGAATCTATAAAGTGAGGGCTAAAGCATCAAGTTCTTGTTAATTACTCTTTCCCAACCCCAAATTATCTTTCCCAAAATTAATTTTATGTAAATAGGCGAGTCCTAGCGTTAGTTAATCCCTTTGGAAACATTAAAGAACAAGAATAATTAAAGAAACAATAACGCACTTCATAATAAATAAAAACTGTTCAATACATAATCAGAACAAGATATTTAATCGACACATTAAACATGAATATTCCCATAAACAATATTCAAGTGTTGGAACATATAATACACACTTAAATATTCAATACAAAGCAAGAAAATGAAGAAATGAGTAAGAAATTCTCAAGCAAAAGCTTCAAATCTTCAAGACCCAAGGGTGTGTGCAAGACCCTAGCTCCAAAACTTGTCTTCTCTAAGCAAGTGATTGAAAAATATGCCAACGATATGCCAAAGATCTGCCAGATCGTGTATTAAATGGCTTGGGAGTCAAAAACGTGAAATTCCCGAACTACCGAGTTTTTCCGCCCAATTGTTCTTCGCGTTCGTGACTATACCATCACATTCACAAAGGCTTGTTTCCTTCATCATCGCGTTTGCGAAGGTTTGATTTCTCCAGCTTCGCATTCGCGTACAGAGCTTCACGTTCGTGAAGGTTTGTTGTCCTGATGTTCCGCATTCGTATTTATCCCTTCGCGTTCGCAAAGGGTAATTTACTGGGCAGTGTTCCTTCTTGCATTTCAGCTCCTTTTTGTCTCGTTTTCACTTGGTTTCTTAACCATCACTTCTAAATCACATAAAACCTGTAAAATAGAAGTAAATGACATTAAACACACGATTTTATCAACCAAACATAGCACAAACCTAATATTAAAGTCGAGATAGGTTGTTGAAATACCCACTTATCACTTGCAGGTCTGCAGAAAACACATCTGGAAAGTGTCTCACTACCGGAATTGACTCAACGCCGGGAGTATTAGCACAAACATCTCACACAAAATCCAAACACGCCAGACATCCCTTCCCGACCATCCCATGAGTCATCAAATATGAAATCACTCTACTAGGAACATAATCCAAGGAACCTCTCCACTCAGCCCTAGGCGACCCCGTCATCAATGTCACAGTCTTAGCGTGATAACGGAGAATAGCGTTACATGGTGACAACCAATCGTTGCCAAAAATAACGTCAAAACCAACCATACTAAGAAATGGCAGATAAACTCTCACTTCTAATCCCTCACTAGTCGCAACAAATGACCGATATACACGGTCCACAAAAATAGAATCACCCATCAGTGTAGACATATGAACAAACATAACTAAAGAACCACGTGGCATGTCCAATTAAAGACCAAAGTATGATGAAATAAATGAATAAGTGGAAATAGAGTCAAACAGTACTGAAGCATCCATGTGGCATACTAAAACAATACCTGTGATCACGGCATCAGAAGCAACTACCTCTGGCCTAGCTAGAAATGCGTAGTAACGAGCCTGACCACTACCTGATCGGTCTTCCCTCTTGGGCGGCCTCAAGCTGACTGAGCCCCACCCGGAGCTGGCGGTGTGGGTGGTGTAGATGTTGGTGATTAAAGCATAGGCTGAGAGATCTTCTATGGAACCATACTCAATAGTATGAGTTAATCTCTATTGAGATGACTCAAATCCCCGCACTGAAAACAACCTCTCTTCTTGTCACGCCCAAAAATCGAGGGACGCGACCGGTACTCAACCGCGTGACCCCAGCCAAGCGAACCTGATTTGCCTTTACTATCCCACACGTTACCCCGTGATTTCAACATACATCATTAAAGAAAAATAGCCATTTATAACTTAAGCATAAACTTCAAACTTGAATTCACTTCTACTTTTTATCATTACTAACACATGATACCAAATACATAAAAAATACATACAACATTAACAACGTGGACCACGATTCCAAACTGTACGCTTACTACCCAAAATACATATATACTTTCCCCACATTGTGTCTACGAAGCCTCTACAACTACAAAAGATTTATATACTACTTGCCGGCAACAAGGCCCCGGTTATACCTTACACTACACCATAAACTCAAATTAAGGTGACATGAGCCACACGTGGCCCCGGGAGGAAGTGGGGCTCACCAGAACAGCTGACGGAAAGGAGAGGAGGCACTACTGACGGTGGGCTGAATTACCTGCTTTAGAACCACCTACATCTACATAAGAAAATGTAGCGCCCCCGGCAAAAGGGACGTTAGTTCTGTGGAATAGTACTAGTATGTATGAACAGCTTTATCCCAAGTACAATCAAACAATACACAAGTAAGAAACAGTACTAGAACCAATCAATCAATGCACGTGAAAAAGAACAACCAAAACATCAAGTTTCACAATCTCTCCTTTTCCCCGTTCAACATTACCATATTCAAAAGTTTCCCCGATTTTTTTCATTTCGATGGTGATAACGATCGCATTCCGTCCTTGTTACCTCGGCCACCCTTATTACCTCGGCCACCCCTATTACCTCGGGCACCCTTATTGCCTCACACCTTATCAAGCTTATTGCTTTGTGTTGCAGCGTGCAACCTGATCTCACCTGACCATCATATTTCATAACAGCAACCACAAAAAATTTCATCACAAGAATCACCACTTCAAGGAATACAAGTTCATATCAACAATTTATGTATTTGGGCAGAAGGCACCATAACTCTCATCAAGTAGTAATTTCATGGACACGGTCTTGCCACAATTGCCCAATTCAGTTACATTGTTTCACAATACTCCTTTTCATTACTTTCCACGTATGGCTTTCAACTATTTTACACATTCCCACATTTGAGCACATTATCAATCTTTTGTTCATTACACATCAAACACCTTTCACAACTTCATACAGCACAGTAGCATGACAATCAACCAGGAAAATTAGAGAATAGAATCTCACACCTCAACATGTATGAACAATCAATTCACATATTTCCAAACAAGGTAAACATACCAAATACTCGGACCCAACAAGAGGATTCTACGAAGGTTAAAGTTACCCATACATACCTCGAATCGGGATACCCCTTAATTTCGATCTCGAATCATCGGGCCTTCTAGCACCTTCAATCTAATTCATAATGCCGCACATTTAAACTTAGAATTAGGAATCATGAACATGTCTTGAACTCATTTGAGCTTTCTATCAAACACTAGGTGTTCTTTTTAGATTAAATAACCATTCTTTAGTGAAAGATTACCCCAACCTATTTTCCTTAACTAGATTATGGTAGATTGGGTACATGCATGCAAGGTCTTAACCCCTTCTTTATAAACCATCCTACCCATGTTTGATTTTAACAAGATCGTGAAATTTAGGGTTAGTGGGGAGGAAGCTTACCTCTTAGAGTGAAGAAATTTGTGTTCTACTTGATTAGTTCCAAGCTTGAGTGATGGAGGAAGACCAATTTGATGAAGTTGGGACCTTCTCTCTCTAGAACCCACTCTTTGCTCTCTCTAATATCCCAGAAAAATGGTTAAAAATGAAGGGGAGGGGTAGTTTTAATGTCCCGACACAAGAATGCGGTCAGGAATGCGATCGCATTCCTGACATGCGGTCCGCATAATGGCCATCAAGATGGGCCAAAATTCAAAACACATTGCCCAGGTATGTGACCATTGTGCGGTCCGCATACACGTTATGCAATCGCATAATGCGTCGCATAACTTCCCTCCCAAAACCAAAGGCAACAATGCGTCACCTATGCGGTCCGTTAACTTAAATGCGATCGCATATTGGACCGCATAGTTGACCTCAAATGGTGCAGTGATCTGCCCGTGTACGCGACCATTATGCAGTACGCATACACGTTATGCAATCGCATAGTGCGTCGCATAACACCTATTTTCTGGAAAATTTTGTTCTTTAAGTCTCGGGGTACTTTTTACTCAATTTAGGTCCGTTTTAAAATTTTCAACAGTAAAAACAACTCGGGGACTCATTCGGGCATTATTTTAAAACGAGAAAATGTTACGGGTCTTTACTCTTCCGATGGAGCTGCTGACCCTAAATATCTAAATAGCTGCTTGTGGAGCCCTGTATGGCAATGATGACTGGGCTAGGCATACAATGTAGGAACTGCGGCTAACTGAAGAACCACGGGGAACATGACAAGCTTCCTGATTGGATATAGAAGGACGATCCCTGCTCTAATGGGCCTGACATCTAGACTAGTTACTACTGAAACCACCAGAACTACGAGTCATCTTGGCCTTCCGCTTCTCACACTCCTGCCTACGAACCAGCTCAAAGCATCTAGCGATCTCGATCACCTGGTCAAACCTAGCATATGTCGCAACCTCTCTAGCTATATTGAATTGTAAACGATAGTTGAGGCCATTAATGAACCTCCTAATCCTCTCCCGCTCCGTAGTAACCAACCATATTGCATGGCGAGCCAAAGCTATGAACCTCGTCTCCTACTGAATAACTGTCATACCATTCTGGCATAGCTGCTCAAACTTCCTATTCAACTCCTCCCTCCGAGTCGGTGGGACAAAGTTCTCTTGCAAGAGACGGAGAGCTCATGCCATGTAAGTGCCACTACATCAGCTGGCCTACTCAACTCAAAAGTCTACCACTATCGGTAAGCTGCCCTTATCTTCTAAAAAGTAGCAAATGCAACCCCACTGGTTTCCAAAATAACCATAGTGCGATGAATCCGCTGACACCTATCTAGAAATTCCTGAGCATCCACTAACTCTACTCCATTGAACTCTGGAGGTTTGAGCCTCCCAACTCGCTCTAACCTCTTTTGATCCTTATCACTCATAAGTGGACCAAACCTAGCTCGAGAAGCAGCAACAAAATTAACTAGTAATACACCGGGTGTTTGGAGTCCCTGGGCCAGCAACTCTAGGGTACAGGAGACAAGAGTCTGGGCACCTCCCCTGACAATGTGATGTGGCTTGTGTAGCTGGAACTGAAACCACTTGAGCTTTCTCGTGCATAAAGTAAAATCTGGGCTAATGACTCCCGAAGGCCAGGAACAACGATAGGCTACTGGTACCTGAGCTGGCCCCGCCGACTCAATAACATCTGGTACCTTCTCCTCAGTTGGAGAAACTAGTGGCTCTACAGGTTCTGCTATGGCTGTAGTATGAGCCACACCATGGTCTCAAACTCGTACTTGGCCTCTCGCGACCCTAACTGCTGGTACTGGTGGTTGTCCGCTTGCTCTGGTCGCATGTGTCCTCACCAATTGTGAGAGAATAAAACAGTCAAGTTCAAATTTTATAAATAACTTATCCGCATGATAAGAATATAAGAAAGTGAAGTTTCCTCATAGTTCAGTAACCTCTCGAAGATAAGTACATACGTCTTCGTACTAATCCGCAAGACTCTACTAAACATGCTCATGACTCGTAATACCTATGAACCTAGCGCTCTGCTACCAACTTGTCACGACCCAAACTCCCAACTCTTTGTGATGGCGTCTAACACACTTGCTAGGGAAGCCAGACATAACAATAAAGAACCAAAATAATGGAATTTCTAGAATTAACAAAAGTCATAAACCTAAACATAACAAAATATACATAATAAATCCCCTAGAAACTGGTTAATGTAGAGTCAGGAGCTCTAATACGGAAATACAAGTCTGAAATAATCAAGTACAATAATGTCTGAAGTAAAGACAATAGTGCATAAGAAAAGAGACGCCAAGACTGCAGCCAAGAATGAAGTTCTACCTCATCTCTCAACAATCAAGTATGCTACTAGCCTCGGCTACTGATGACTAGGTCTGACACCTGGATCTTCATAATTAAGTGCACAATTGTAACGACCCGACCGGTCGTTCTGTGAGATTTACCCCATGTCTCCTATTTCTGCATTTGTTATGTATCACTATCTTGTTTATTATGTGTTGGATCAGTTGGTTTGGGTCCGGAGAAGTTATGATGAGAGTTTAGGCATTTAGCCTTTTAAAGTAGCCTAATAGTTGAGAAAGTCAACTGAGAGTTGACTTATTCGTAAACGACCTCGGAATGCAGATTTTATGGCTCGAATAGCTTCGTTAGGTGATTTGGGACTTGGGAGTGTGTTCGGAATATTTTTGTGATTTTCGGAGTAGAATTCGGCTTGAATTGGCGAAAGTTAGTTTTTGGCGATTTCCGATCGGCAGTGGAAAATAGGCTATCGAGGTCGGAATGGAATTCCGGATGTTGCAACAGTTTCATAATGTCATTTGGATATGTCTGCAAAATTTCAGGTTAATCGGAGGTGTTTTGGTTGGTTTCAGCGTAGATGGTGAATTTAGAAGTTTCAAAATTTTTAGGCTTGAATTTGAAGTAAATTTGTTGTTTTCGTGTTGTTTTTGGTGTTTCGAGGGCTCGAATATGTTTGAATGATGTTATGGGATATGTTGGTATGTTTTGTTGAGGTCTTGAGGGCCTCGAGATTGATTTCAGATGGTTGACGGGAAGTTGGAGTGATTTTTTGAAAATCTGCTGTGTTGGTTTGCTGGTGTTTTGCGGAAGGGGAGTCGCAGGTGCGAATACGCAGGAACGTAAGGGGTGGTCGTAGGTGCGAGTTTTTCCTGTATAGGAGAGGTCCGCAGGTGCGAGGTTTTTTGTCGCACCTGCGATGTCGCAGGTGCGAAAAGTTTGTCGCATGCACGAGAATGGGCCAGTTAAGTGAGTTTTGCTCGTGCGCACCCTGGGACCGCAGGTGCGGCCAATTGTCCGCATGTGCGGAAATGACTGTGTAGAATGGTATAAAAAGGACCCCATCCACCAAATTTATTAGTTTTCATCAATTTGCATGCAGGAGGAGTCCATTGAAGGTGGTTTTGAGAGAGAATTTCAAGGTTCTTCAGCAAGGGTAAGTTCTTTGATTATTAATCCCGTTCCTATGCTATTTTGTTAAAATTAGGCTTGAAAGTTTAAGGATTTGGGTAGGAAAAAATTGGAAAAATGGGAGGAAAGAATTGGGATTTATTTTGAGGTTTTGGAATGGCAATTGTGGTCCGATTTTTGATGTTCTTGGTATGTATAGAATCATGGGAGGATGAGGTTTATAATGATGTAAGAATTATTGAATTCCGAGATGTGGGCTTGGGCCTCGGGTTTGGCTGAATTTCGAGATTTTTTGATTAAATTGATAATTTTCGATTGGGTTGTGTTCCTTGGGTATATATTAATGATGTTGAATTGGTTTTGGCTAGATTCGGAGAAATCGGGAGCCAATTTGAGGGGCAAAGGCATAGCGGACTAGTGTCGTGGCTCGGCAGAGGTAAGTAATGGTCTTAAATCTTGTCCCGAGGGTATGGAACCCCGTACTGCATTATTTTCTCACTTAATTTGGAATGGCGCACATCTCGGATGACGAATGTGTGGCGCGTACTGATTTTTGGATTGGAATAGGTCCTCTTCGCGGAAACTAATGAGATGCATATTTACTGAAAATCTTATGTTAAATTATGTTCTAAAGTTTTTATGAAATATTTGGGTTGTAAGTCGTGTTTGAGGCCTCGTGCCGATCTGTTTAGACCCCTTTGAGGGCATTTTATTGCTGTTTTCCTCACTACCTGTTGATGATTTTACTCAGCATCATTGTGCATACTGTTTTTCGAAACTCATCATGATTTACACCACTTTGAGATTTAAACTGATGTTCCGGGTCGAGTACCCTGTTTTACTAATTCACCCGAGGGGCCTTTCGAGTGGTTCTGTTGAGTGTGGCCGAGGGCAACGAGTGATAGTGAGGTGCTGAGTTATATTAGCGCTTGGGATGAAGGAGCCCCTCCGGAGTCTGTACACACCCCCAGTGAGCGCACCGAGTGCGAGTGATTGAGTGATTGGGAGGCATAAGTGGCTATGAGGTGCTGAGTGATTGTCAGGTGCTGAGGGATTGTGAGGCATGCCCGGGGGGCTGATTATGAAACATGTTTCTGACCGAGGGGATACTGAAGGATTTACTACATTCATTTGCATACCAAATCCTTGTTTTAAAGTTGTTAAACATGTGCATTGTTTTAAGGACTTTTGTGAAATGATTTCTAAGGCTTGACTATTTCGTATATCTATGTATACTATTGGAAATTTAGGCTGTGTATATTGCGACCTGATGACATTGAATTTTATGTGATTCCTTGCTACTTAGACTTGATTTATTTCCATTACTACTGAGTTGACGTACTCACATTACTCCCTACACCTCTGTGTGCAGATTCAGGAGCATATATCGAGCGTTAGTTTATATTTATATATATATATATATATATATATATATATATATATATATATATATATATATATATATATATCGCAGCGGAGCCGGATTGTGGGGATATAGAGGTAGTTGTTCAGCGTTCGCAGCATCTCTGCTTTCCCTTCCTGTTGTATTTAGCTTTGATTCATAGTTTTATATTATAATACTTTATTTTGGGCTTATTTCACTAGATGCTCATGACATGTTGGCTCCGGGTTTTGGGGATTGCAGTACTGTATATAAAATTTGCCTATTATATTAAGAACTTGTTATATATTGTTATGATTTTCTCGAGACTTGAATGGGATATTCAAAAGGAAATGTTAACACGCGGTAGTCGGCTAGCCTAGTTCCACAATAGGCGCCATCACGGTGGGTTAGGATTTGGGGTCGTGACAGTTTGGTATTAGAGCCCTAGGTTACATAGGACTCGACGGTCATGCGCAGGTTTAGTAGAGTCTTGATGATCGGTACGGAGACGTCTGTACTTATCTTCGAGAGGCTGCCGAACTTTTAGGAAACATTCTATCTTTCTTGAAATCTTTCGTGCTGATCTATTGATTCTTGAAATCTGAACTTACGCTGTTCATTCTCTCACAGAGGTGAGGACCCGCCATAACGATTAGAGTGACCAGTCACCGGCTAGACTAGCGAGAGGTCGAGGTCGTGTTAGAGGTAGGGAAAGCCCACGCAGCAGCCGGGGCAGTATCTCAGGATCCCCCTATTGATCATGATCAGGTTCTGTCACACCTTTTTTTCTCGCAGCAACCCTATTACGAGGTTGAGTTATAAGAGTTTTTCCATTCGAAGTGACGTTTTGAAAAAGGGATTATCTATTATTTAGAGTCGCCACTTGGAATTGAGTTTTGGTGTTCCAAGTCACCTTTTATTGAATCCCTTATCAAAAGGAAGATTTGACTCCTAATTCATGGTCTACGAAAACAGAAGATTGAGTAAGGAATTCTGTTGACCGAAGGGAAGGTGTAAGGCACCCCTCGAGTCCCGTGGTTCTAGCATGGTCGCTTTATTGACTAATGTAAGGCTTAAATCAATTTTTAGCTATTCTTGTATTTTTTTTTTTATTATGGCTTATTTATTACCGCTTAATTAGTTATTGTATTTTTATTAATTATATTCACCAAGATGCGATACGCACACAAGATAGTCTTTGAAATTAAATGTTAAACCAAAGTACGGAATGTACACATGGTCAAAATATAATTATTTTAAATTTACTGGTATCGAGACGCGGGGATGCGCACATGATCCTTTTATTATTTAAGCACATCAATCCAAGGTTCGGGTATGAACACATGGGCTAATAGTGTATTTATCATATTTAATTATTTTATCTCTTAACACTTACAAATTTATTATAATAGCCACGAAAGGATTACTAAGTAGTCGTGTTCATTAGAAAGAAATGAAAGAGAAAAAAAAAAGCTGCCTACACGAACAGAACAAAAAAAAAACTTCCACATTTTTATTTGATTAATTCCCATTTTTATTTATTTTTTCTTGTAGCTGTTTGATTATGTCAATCAGAATTAGTGAAATCTAAAGCGGAACATCGAATTGACTTGCCTTAATAACATACAATATATTACATGAAACTGAAAGATGATTGTTTTTAGCCTAATGTGAATTCTTTATGCATCATTCATGGTTCATCTAAAGAAACAAATATAGAAAGGTAAGTTAGGATCATTAGATAATAATAAGGCATATTATGGTCCAAATTTGTTGCCACTCACCATAATACTTGGAAAAAGGTTACCGTCTTCCTAAAATACAATCGGATATACATGCAATTGATACAAGATGTGATATGTGTGCAATTGAACTCAATAACGTAACTCAACAATTTTTCCAAGTGAATTTTTTACTCTAAAAAATAGTACTCCCTTTTTTTTTCCAGATTTTTCCACGTTCTGTTTTTTTTTATTTCCTCTTCTATTTCTTTCTTTATCTTTTCCTTCTCCTTCCTTTCTTTCTTTTCCTTTCCTTTTGTTTTTTCTTTCGTCTGTTTCCCTCTTCCCTCTCTTTTTGTTTTTTCTCTATTTATAGAATAATATGGATGAAGTGGTTGGTCAAATGTGATATTGTATGGGAGTAGGAGTGTGAGATTTTTAGGCTAAAAATTTGGGGTTAGTTAGATAATTTAAAAAAAATCAGATTTTTTAGATAAAGTTTGTTATTAACAAACTTTATCCTAACTTTAGCTTCAAAGATTTATTTTTAATAAAAAAATTCATTTTTTTTTCTTTTTTTTTGTTTTAATTTTCTAAATCTTACATAAAAGATGGTAACGTATATTTATATATATATATATATACACATACATACCATCCTACTTTTAGACTTAAAGTAAACTATAAATATAAGAAAACTCAATATTTACACTATAGTTTAAATCATACAAAGAAAATATAATTGTTTACTTATTGTAAGCGCGTGCCATTCTTTGTTGGTATAATTGACCAAAACAAATTGCCGCCAAACGCTTTTCCTCAATTAAACTCAACTGTTCCAGTCGGGAGTTGACCCATTCAATGTCCTCAATTCATGCTTCAACAATGTTCGCAGCTTCAACAACTCCATTAGCTTTGGGCCGGTAAGGAGTAGAATTGCGATGCTCAATTTTAAATTGTTCGCATGCCTCCTTCATTAGATGACTATTCAAATTGGCCGCATTATGTGTGATAATGGTTTTTGGAATACCGAAATGACAGATGATGTTGGAGTGAACAAAGTTTACTTCTGCTTTATTGGTGACTGCCTTCAGTGTAATAGCTTCCACCCATTTGGTGAAGTAATCAATTGCAAC
>MDKI01247570.1:0-11338 GCA_005239505.1 Nicotiana paniculata | reverse complement strand
TTAAGGGATAACGAGATCAATATAAATGGTAGATATGGATCATGAACATACATCACATGGGATGACAAGATATCTAAGAAACTAAATAAAAGGTATGAGCTACAATGCTGCCATGAAAGACTATACAATAAAAATTAGCCAACAAGGCATACCAAAATATACATGAGTTGACACCTGTCTATGAGCCTCTAAAGGAGCATAAGTAATGCTACATATCCGGAACAGGGCCCCAACATACTCATAATATCTATAACAAAAATGCATACCAAGACCACGGCAAGTCCGGAGAAGGGACCTCGCCTATAACTGCTGAACTGGAAAGCCTATTGTGGTGGGGGAGCTTTGTCTACCTGTTTATCAGGACCTGCAGCACGACATGCAGCGTCCACAAATAAAAGGACGTCAGTACGAATAAAGTACTGAGTACGTAAGGTAGGAAAGCATAAATAATAACAGTAATGTAAAGAGAGATGTAGGAGATACAACATGTAGCATCTGAGTGCTTTTAAGAGACATTAACATGAAATGCATGATATATATATACACATAATCTTTTTAAACATCCGCCTCTGTGGGCATCATCATCATCATAGAACATTCGCCTCTGTGGGCATCATCATCATCATATCATACCCGCCCTCAAAGAGGACTCGGTAAACCCAACTGATAAGTGGTTGCACAATAGGTGCCATACCCGGCCGACTATAGTGCGGCTCGGTAGAGTAAAATAGATACATATATATAATGCATGTAGGACTCATTGGAATCATGTTCTGAACATTTCGGAGTGACGTAATGACGATATTATCCGTACACATTATTAGGATTAAATCTTCATCAAGAATATTGTAAGAATCAGGAAGTACCAACAACATTGATAACATAAGAATAAGAGGAGCAACCTCAACATCAATTGTTCCATAGGAAGGGAAACAATGTAAGTACTGCTAGCTTCTGAGAGTAGAGTATCTTTGGAAGCTCGTTCATTGTATTATGTTCAATCGGAGTCGTGTAAAAGAAAGAAAGGGATAGCCTCACATACCTTGTATATACTGCCCCAACCTCAAGCTACGCAAATGTCACAACTCCTTAATCTACAATAAGAGAAACGACACTATCGTTATCGTTTAAGCGTCATAACTATTATGTATCGACCACAACCTATTTTACGATGAAACGGACAGCACCTCCCCTATTTATATGACTTCACACAATTCAAAACAATCACCAAACAGCCCAAACAACATCAATAATAATCATATTGAGCCTCCCAAAACAGTCCACACACAACCTAATCACTTCACACATAAGACGACCACCATAGTCGTGTCAAACGACTCGGAAATGTTACAACGAACGACCAGATCACAACCCTAAATCTATATTGTGTTTCTCCACACTATTCCTCCTCCAAAACTCCACAAAAAAGTAGTAAACACGCAGCCCAACAACAACACAAAACAGTCCGCTACAAGTCAAATAACTCGAACTCACGACTTCCGATCACCGTCTCGTGAGTTCTAACTATTAGGAGACATATTTATCAACCTTCCTTGATATTTAAATACTTAAATACAGATATTAGACGTTTCTTAACTATTAAGTACCTTCCAAAACTCTAACTACAAATAAAAAGGAGAGGTGGTATAATGACACCTACGTCGTAGGGATCGTTTTGATGTTATTGCTTCTCGATTTCTTGCCCGGAATGATAATCTTCTTTGAAACCCTAGAAGATAGCTTGAGGTTATGTTTATGGGTGTTCTATGGTCGTTTTATGCTGAATAATGAAGAGAAAGCCGACCTAAGGTTTATATATATCAAGTTTGGAAAAGTCAAAGAGGTGCTAGCTTGGCACCCTAGGATTGGTCCATCTTCCGACGCTTATATGTTTTTATCCTAATGTTGTATGAATGAACGGTTAAGAGAGTTGAAAACCAAATTCCAAGACCTTCAATTTGGTATATTATATTTCCCAATAAGACCTCATATAGCACATGAAATGTATTGCTCAAAAAGCTCTAGTGATCCACCTACTTGTCACTTATGATGTCTGCGCAGTCTCGCGAAACTGCAAATATATTTCTACTCCTACGTCGTATTGATGAATGGTTTAATGTATTGGAAACTAGACTCATAGATCTTAAATTTGGTTGGTATATCATCCAATAATTCCAAGTATACTTGGAGAAAATCTCAGTTACATTTGACCTAAATTTAAGCACATTATGAGTGTAACTTGTGAAAACCTTTGCCGACTTTTGTTCCACAACTTACTTGACTTAAAAATGTAGAACACATCTGTCATAAGATAAAAATTAACTCATAGCATAGACTTCTTATCATGTAATGAACCATAGTCTCACCCTAAAGTACATGTTATAACATTCCAAACTCGTCGACTTTCGACGAAACTTATTTTCTTCAATTGGTTTAGCTTCTAAGCTTTCCAACCCTCTTGGTACTCGTTATTCATGATCTTAAATATTTGTAACCTCCAATGTAACATGATTAACTTACTTTATATTCCATCAAATATAATCTTATTTCTGAGCTTACATCAATTGACTTACGATGTACTCTCACGTACGAAAATATGGGGTGTAACAGTTCGCCACACTACCAAGTTATTTTGGTCAACCTTCATGACAATTCAAATTCAGTGAGACTTAAGCCCAAGATATTTGGTGATAATGAAGCTCTTGAATTTAAATTTTTGACAATTAAAGAGGGTCTTACAATCTCGAGGCTTCCACACCAAGATACAAAATTTTTTGGTGATGTCGCACTAATATGGAACTGTCGGCATATCAGGAACCAAAGTTGACTTCAAAATATTATTTGAAAATATCCTTAAGGCGTTAAGTTTTGCATTTTGGATACGTTATATATTTAGAAGATAAGTTTTCAATGGATCGAACGGTTCGTGATTTCTACATTCCTACATCAAGATACAAATTTATTTGTGAAGTTGTGCAAATCTGAAACTCTCAATGTGTCAAAATCTAAAGTTAGATTCAAAATAATATCTGGGATGATTCTCAAAGTGTTTGATTCCGAATTTTGGATATGTCTTAGATTTTGAAGTCTAGTTTCCATGAAAATAAACGGTTCATGATTTCGACGTTTCTACACCAAGATATAATTTTTGTTTGGTGAAACTGCGCAAATCTGAAACTATCAGCATGTCGGAATTTAAAGCTAGATTCAAAATAATATCTCGATGATTCTCAAAGTGTTTGATTCCGAATTTTGGATATTTCTTACATTTTGAGTCTAATTTCTATGAAATTAAACGGTTTGTAATTTTGAATTTTCTAGACCAAGATATAATTTTTTTTGGTGAGACTGCGCAAATCTGAAAATTTCAACGTGGTGAAATCTAAAGTTGGTTTCAAAACATTATTTCGGTTGATTCTGAAGGTGTTTGATTCTATGTTTTGGATATGTTTTATATATTGAAGTCTAATTTTGATAAATCAAACGGTTCATTATTTGGACTCTCCCACGACAAGATATGAATCTTTCGTTACGAGTACGTAAAGCTGAAAATTATGCGACCAAGATAAATGTTGGGCAACAAAAGAGAAGCAATATGATTTAAGATGAAATAAATATCCACTAGGTCAACCTAATATAAGTATAAAAGGGGAGATAATTCTAAAAGCCTAATCTAAACAAAACTTGTAGTTGATCAATTCTTGACAGCTAGTCTCCAGGTTCTTCTTCTTCTCCTCCAAATTGGCCGAATCTTCATCAATCAGCAAATTTACGTTGTCATATGAAGAAACCTCAGTCTCGGCAGCTGAAAATTTTTCCTGAATCTCTTCAACCTCCTTTTGAGTCATATATAACACCTTAGAGGTTCTCCCTCTCTTGTTGTAATGTCTGCAATTTCTTCACAACTCTCTTCAGTTTCTTTTCACTAGAGGAAACTTTCTTAACTTTATCACTTGCTTCAAGTTTGAACAATTCAAGACGCTCCTTAGCTTTGGAAATCATCTCCAGCTTCTCATCTTGACTCGTCTTATCAGCCAAATTGGATCGCTCTTGGTCATATGAGGCAGCAAGCTCGAAAAGAGAATCCAGTAAACACTCTAATGGTGAAAGATCTAAAATATTCACCTTTTTCATATCCTCAAAAATCTCAGTAATTTGCTCCCTATAAGATGAGAGCAATTCTGCACGAGTCTTGGAGAGTCTATTGCAAAATATCCCCCCAAAGTTCCAAGACGAATTCCTTTTTGCGATTAAAGACAATGCTCTTTCCTTCAAAATAGATACTGTTGTATTTGCCATCGGTGGGATGCGAGTTATCTCATTTAGAGTTTGTTGGTTTAGGGTTCTGTCATGAGGAAGAGATGATGCCTTTGAAGGTGACTTCACTTTAGATGTAGGCCCTCCGATAGATTCATCACTCACTTGCGGCTGGTCATGTGGGGATACCACCGGATGCCCAATGTCATTTAACTGCATAAGGAAAAGGCAAAGAAAATGAATATTTTTTAGTAGAGCCATTCGTTCAAAAAATAAACAGAAAGGGCAAGGTGATTGTATTTTTACCTCCTCGTTACAAGTTGTAGGCGTTCTTGAGGGACTATCAACACTTGGAACCTCTACGATCTCAACTGGGTTAGGCCGTTTCCTTTTCCAATTTTGATCTTCATTGGTACTTTAACTTGTATCTTGAAGAACTTGCGTGCTAAATGGAAGAACTGGAGGTTGCTTCTCTAAATCCGCTGAAGTGCACACCACCACTTTCAAAGCCGCCTTTGAGGATTTAAGCTTCCTTTTCTTATGTTGTGTAGCTACTTTTAGGATTGGAGTACGTGGATCTTTAACTTTTGGAAGCGTCTTTCCAACACCTTGATCTTCACCTCCTAAAGGAGTAGTAGACTTTAGCCCAACATTCTCTACCAAAGCTTGTAAATTATTCTCGAGAAACTTCCCATGCGCTTTCTCCCACCAAGACATATAATTGGTGGAGAAAGACTTCTCCACAGGATCGCCCGTTGGGGGGAAAAACCGCGCGTGACATAGACCTATACAGTGTGAAAATCCTCCAAAATCTGAGTCCTTCATCTACAGAGGCGTTACGAGTATCATTCTCCAAAAAACCGGGGACGTTCTGGTAAAACCCAAATTGACGACCAAACCGATGTGGGCTATAGGGCTCGATGATGAATGAGTTACCATACCTCAAAGGGAGGTAATTAAAACGTAAGCTCATGAAGTAATTTGACTCCAACTCTTGAGTGGCATCGTTATCCACATAATAATAAGGACGAGAATTGGTTAACATTATTGGCGTCCAAATTATATCCTCCCTAATGTGGATGTGTTTTCTCGCATCCTTCCCGTCAAAGTACCTCACAGCTCCCTCTCCTGAGTATGCCGCCATCAAAGGGACAGATGGACCATTAGTAAGTGGATAATAGGTTTTGAAGTAATGTGCAAGCCCTCAGTAAACATAATGAATGGGAAAACAAACTTTGACCTAATCAAGTTGGAAAGAACACAAAATCTTATTCAAACCATGATAAATACTCGCCAAAACTGGGACCGCAAGGCTAATCTTTCGCCCATCTGCCATCGTGCTTTCCATCTTAAAAGTCTCGGGACGAATGAAGTTTTCTGCCTTGGGAAACACAAAGGCACATAGCCAAATTGATATGAATGCTGCTACATAAGTTTCATCTTTCTTGTCAGCCCTCACCCTAAGCTTGGAGAATATAACTTCTTGATCACTCGACCACCTCGTTGTCTCGGGAATGACTCCGTTAGGATTATGTGTCGACTTACAGATTTCTTTTCCTTTTGAAGTGGGCCAGGTTTATATATTAAAGTTTTTTTATACCAAAAATTTGTCCACTTGCTGAAGGAGACCTTTTGGTTAGCACCCGTACCTTCCTTAAGGTAATGGATGGAAGCAAGTAAATACTCGCAAGATCGAGGGATAAATCTCATTTTTCGTCCAAACCGATAAGTTCTCTTGTCTCAGGTACCACTTCTTCATACGGAGAACCCACAATGGGCAGAACTCCAAGGATATGTAAGTCCCAAAGAGAGATAGATAGTTCCCCAACTGATGTAAGAAACGTGTTCGTCTTGGGGAACCAAGCCTCACAAAATGCTTGCAAAATGTTCGAGTTTCGATCATAAGTGAAAAGTGAGGCGTAGACAGCATCATAAATCTTTGTTGTACTCAGGGTTTGTTGGCTTCCACCAAGTACATCTTCATCCCATTCCCAATATCCGAAAATATGACGATACTCGCCCTCGATTGTTGTTGTGCTTTCCGAATGTACTTCGCCTTGAATTATGCGACGTCCTAATTTTGGAAAGGTTCTAGTAATGTTTATATGAAAATGGACCACATCGTGGACAATGGATTAGAAGTTGACTTGCGCTCCAAGGTCCAGTTTTCTACATAAAGGGAGTTCCTCAAAGAAGGCCATGAGGCTGCATACTGGCCAGCTTGTGGGGTGTGAACCAAAAGCTTGGTTTTTTCTATACCATCTTCAGTCTCGATTAGGAGATATCTAAGTTTGGAGGAAGGTGAAATATAGTCTCTGAAATTTGCCATCTCTTCGGACTGCAAAAACAAAAAGAGAAAAAAAAGGACATCAAAATCCAAATCAAGAATATTAGAATAGGCACAAAGGTCTAAATGAATGAAATGGCCTCCAATAGTCGGCCATATTGAGAGTAATCTCTCTGATAGTCAGGTCATTTTGAGAGTAATCTCTCCGGTAGTTGGGCCACATTGAGAGTAATCTCTCCGGTAGTCGGGCCATGTTGAGAGTAATCTCTCCAGTAGTCGGGTCATTTTGAGAGTAATCTCTCCAGTAGTCAGGACACATTGAGAGTAATCTATCTGGTAGTCGGGCCATATTGAGAGTAATCTCTCCAGTAGTCGGGCCATATTGAGAGTAATCTCTCTAGTAGTCAGGTCATTTTGAGAGTAATCTCTCCAGTAGTCGGGCCACATTGAGAGTAATCTCTCCGGTAGTCAGGCCATATTGAGAGCAATATCTCCAGTAGTTGGGCCACATTGAGAGTAATCTCTCTGGTAGTCGGGCCATATTGAGAGTAATATCTCCAATAGTCGGGTCATTTTGAGAGTAATCTCTCCAGTAGTCGGGCCACATTGAGAGTAATCTCTCCGGTAGTCGGGCCATAGTGAGAGTAATCTCTTCGGTAGTCGAGCCACAATGAGAGTAATCTCTCCGGTATTCGGGTCATTTTGAGAGTAATCTCTCCAGTAGTTGCGCCAGTTGAGAGTAATCTATCTGATATTCGGGCAGGGATGAGTACCCATCCCCTCACACCCTAAGATTATCTTCTTCATGCATGGATCATCTCGTTAAATAAGAACACACCCTTCTTGTTTGACCTACAAATAAAAAAGAGGGGAAAAAAAGACAACAAAAAAAGAAAGCACAGGAAAAGAAGAAGAAATTACGTTCGCGTCAATGCTTCCGAGTCCACAAAACTAGACTCAAATAGATTTCAAATATGCGAATTGATATTGAATGAAGATGAGTGCATGGGATTTATATAGAATTCTCAAGTGGCTGTTGGAAATTAATTTCCGATGTGGGATGGCTACTGTGATCAAAATCCAACAAGGATTTGAATTGTACAAGTTAGTCTCCTAATTGAAGTTGGTACCCCTTTTATAGGCATTCATGAGAAAGGAATTTGTATTTCAGTAGGACAGAAGTATCAATGCGGCGTCTTTTCTTCCTGAAGTAAACTACTTAAAGTCGAAGAAGAAAGTTTGTCGCTTAAATACGACAAAAAATTTGCATTGAGAAAGAATTCTAGCTGAACATAGCTTAAGCCAATGATAGAAAAGGAGGGACTTTCTAGAACGAGGTGCTTGAATATTTGGCTTATAGATATACATGTGTTATAAAGGCTTCCTAGTACTTTTATTGATGGCATGGTCTCCTACGTGGAAGTGAATTAGGCTAGTTGGGTTAGAAGAATTTAACTAGTAATGATGGTAATCTACTTCTATCCAATTCCAAGGAGGCTCAACGAGAGAGTATTACTCAAAATTGAATCCAACGTGTTAATCTTGGTTCAAGCATATTTTGTTAATGTTAAAGGATAAATTTAAGAAAATGGGCCTCATGAAAAGTATCCAGACACAAGGAGAACGTTACTGTTAATTTTCAACTATTGTGATCTTAATCCATTTAGCATTATAAAAATAAAGATTCAATCACCTCAATTACACCTTGGAAAGAGTGTACACGAGCAGGTCTCAAGGAAATAGTATATGTGAATTCAAAAAAAAAAATTATGTTACTTCAAGCTTCGTCGCTATAGTTTATCAGGCATACATTTAGACAAATCTTCAAGTAGGGGGCATTTGTAAGCATATAAATTTTATCGAAACTAAACCCGATAAAATAATTTGGATTATATATCAAATATATTTGTCCAAATAAATATTAGGGGCTAATATAATTGGATTAATTATATAAATCTAATATATATGAATTAAATAAATAAGTCTTAATCCATTGGGTTAACCTATTAAATTGGGCTAAAGTGATGAGCCCACTCTATAAGGCCCAATATACCATCTTTCTAGAGGCTCAGTTTGGTGCCACGTGTCAAATGACGTGGTGTGCCAAATCAAACGAAAGAGCCAATAGGATTGTGCCACATGTCAAAATGACAAGGCATGCTAAGTCACATTAAAAGGCCAATGAAATTGCACCACGTGTGCAAGTGACATGTTCTGGCCAATCAAATGCGGCTATGTCACACTTCAATTTGATTGGTCGAAAAGATTTTATTCTTATCACAACTCCTACCTTCCACAACTATAAATAGGGGTCTTCATAACTCAGAAAAGACACCAGAGGTTATAACAAGAAGCAAGAGAGAGCTCGTGGATCAAACGTCACAAATTTCTCTACAAGTTTCAAGCTTCAAGCTTCAAGCAATCAAGTTCAAGTTCAAGAAATCAATTGCAAGCTCATGAACGAAGAACAAGTCAAGTTCAAACTCAAGAACGAAGAACAAGTCAAGATTCAAGGAGTACGAGAACAAGTCAAGATTCAAGGAGTACGAGTTCAAATCAAAATTCGTGCTAGTTGAATTCAAGATCATTGTTCGCGACAACAAATATAGATTCAAGATCAAGCTCAAAGGCCTCTTGAATTTATTTACTAGTGAAAATAAGAATCGGAGGATTCATAGAGATTGTACACTCATATTATTTAAAATAAAATACTACGATTGTTGCAATATCTTTCGGTCTTGATTTTATTTTCTCGACGCAAATTTATTGTCTACAGCTCCATCAGAATTTTTTTGTTTTTGAGCCATTTTTCAATTGATAAGCTTGCTCAATAAATTCAAAACTTAAAGCGATATTATAAATGATATTTATTGACAATAATTTTTATATTCCAAAATTACATATTACAACTTTGTGGAAAGGATGGTCTTAAAACATTCCTGAACACATGACCAAATTAACATAATTCATAAATATATGATTAATCATAGTTCAGCACTATCCGAAAGATATAAAATTTAGCAACCTCGTTAAAAGACATTAGAATCGGGTTTATTATAATTAAGTGATCAACTGCAACCATAAAATAAGCTTCTATAAGCTTTAGAAATAAAACATATTATCTCCCCCCCCCCCCCCCCCCCATTGTGCTTGTTATAATATATATATATATATAACAAAGTAACTCAGTGAAGCATTTTGAACATAGTAAAATCATGCCTTGCTATAAAAGGGGAGGACTAGAGAAAATTTATAGGAGAATGTTATTTGATGGATCTTTATTTTACTCACCAATTATGATCTAATACAAAAATAAAATAAAAACATTGTAAAGACTGAGTGATAAATAATTTACAATCTTCCTCATGAACAACTTAAATATCAAATTTGTATGAAAATACGTCTGTATCTTTCATTTTTACAAATACTTCAATTTCTCATCTTTGGTTACCAAAAGTGATACATGGACTTATCAAAAGACATCTTCTTGGATAACTAAGCAATTTTAGCAATTTTAAAAAAGAACACAATAGACCTTCTGAATTATTGATTGATCCATTTCCATAATCATTTCATTCAAAACTAAGTATATAATATTGATAGCTTAAAACTGACTTCTTGCAAGCTTGTTACCTAATTCAAAATAATGGAGAACATAAAGAAATCTTTCTTAAGTCGAATTGATAAGTACCAAGATGAAATTATAATTCTAAATAAAAATTATAGAGTCTCACCCGTATACCAAATTCACCGTCCCCGCAACTCTCATGGGGATAGTTCTTTCAGCAAAAACTTAATACCACAATTTAAGCAAAGTACGTAGATGCCGATTTCCAAAATGAAATTATAAAATTTTAAACAATCTCTTATAAAGTATCGATATACCTTTTTCGGCAGAGAATGCTTGTAAGTTGATGTCATTATATAATTCCAACTTAGATCCAATTATTTTTTCTATATCTTTGAAAAGCCAAAAAGATCATATAATTAGATGTTCCAATGCCATTTGTTCAAAAAATAAAATAGTGTCTAAAATACTATTTAAGAAGAGCGATGAGCACTCACATAAAAATATGCTTTTAATTAAAAAAAATTTACTTACCAACTACTAAAACATATCGTATATTTGTTCTCATAAACTACCTGGTAGCCAAATTCCTTATATGAATATATTCAAGAAAATTCAAATTTGCAAAATCAAAAACTAAATAGAACACATTCAATTTTATAAGCCACCAATTTCACAATTCATGATTCAATCTTAAAATTTGATTTTTATTTTTGACGAAAATATTTTATCGGAGAAAGCAAAATTATTCATTTTCCTTAGAATCTGAAATTGTTGCGTTATCACATGCATTAAGAAAATAATCATACCACCATCCACAGAACCTGAAAATACTCATTTCAAGTGATTTCGATTCTTTACTATGCAAGAAGATGCATCATAGTCTCCAACATACAATTACACTCTCGGTGCATGTTAAGCAAGGTCTGCTAACTTACGCAGGTAGGGATAGCGAGACAGAGGAAGAAGAGTTCCATAGCTAAGGCAACAAATACAGAAGAGGAAGATAAGGTAGAAGACGAGGATACAAGACTAGTTACACCAGCAACGGGGATTCAGCAAGCTTTAGACTCGGTGCAACTAATCCATTGGATGAAAGGTATGGGTAGTGCACCAATTGTTTTGCATGGACAAGATAGGAAGGAATCGGAGGAGAGGATGAAAATTCTGTTGGGATTTTAAGTAATTAATGATATATTAATGCTTAAAATGGGTGAATGGGAAAT
>MDKI01265696.1:0-38779 GCA_005239505.1 Nicotiana paniculata | reverse complement strand
ACCGGAACTAGGGACCCGGGCGTTTGGGCTCAAACGCCCCCCTAAGGCCAGGGCAGGCCTGGCATTTAGGCTCTAAGGCCCCCCCTAACGCCAGGGGCTGCCTGGATTTAGGGGCCAAACTCCCCCTTCACGCCAGGGTGTTCCCTCTTCACCTCTTAAGCGTATTTTCGACGTATTTGCATCCATTAGCTCGGTTTCCATCTCCAATTCACCTACACATGAAATAAACTCCATTAAGCACATAAAACGTGTGTTTTTATCATTAACTCACATAAAATGTAAGGCATATAACATGTTAAATTATGAATTCTAGCCTCGCATCAGCAGTACCCTCGACCCTTCACTAGGTACTGAAGTTCCCGACACCAGAAGGAGTAAAAACAGTCTACAATGAGCAACCTGCCACCAAGGAAATATTTGCAGTTGACAGGGTGATACCAATATCGACACTCCCATCAATGAAAGGGTCAGATTCAAAGGGAAAATAGGAGGCTAAATAGCAACCACAGACACCGGCCTCGACCCAATAAGAGAAACAGGGGATTGAAAAGGATGATGACTATGGGGTCCCTCGGTGTTTCATAGTCCCTGATAATTCCGACACCACCAAGTAGACGGTAAGAGCTAGAACAAGTCACACTAACAGAACATCATCCCGATCAAAAGGTATACTTGGGCACAGGGCTAGCCCCCGAGCTTAGGGGAAAACTTATTCAATTCCTTAAAGCTTACATAAATTGCTTTGCTTGGTCCCATCTCGATATGATAGGGGTTCCAGAGGAAATCACTACACAAACTAAGATTGGATCGGAAATTCCATCCGATGAAGCCAAAAAGAAGACCCCAGTCCGAAGTCAAGCATGCCTTAGTCAAGGACGAGGTAACCAAACTTCTTAAAATATGATCCACTCGGGAAGTAAAGTATCCCGAACGATTAGCGAACATAGTGGTAGTCCCTAAGAAGGGAAATAAACTTAGAATGCGTGTAGATTATAAAGACCTGAATAAAGCATGCCCCAAGGATTCTTTTCCTTTGCCTAATATCGATCGTATGATCGATGCCACAGCCGACCACAAGATTCTCCATTTTCTTGATGCCTATTTCGAGTACAACCAAATACAGATGAAATTAGAAGATCAGGAAAAGACCTCATTTATCACTAAGTACGACACTTTCTGTTATAATGTAATGCCATTCGAACTAAAAAATATTGGTGCAACTTATCAACGCCTAGTAAACCGGATGTTCGAAGAACAAATAGGAAAATCAATGAAGGTTTATATTTTTGACATGTTAGTTAAGTCCCTGCGAGCATAGGACCATTTGAAGCATTTGTAGGAAACATTCGGTATACTGAAAAGGTACAACATGAAGCTCAACCTAGAAAAATATGCATTCAGGGTCTGCTCAGGCAAGTTTCTCGGCTTCATGGTATCCAATCGAGGAATCGAGATCAACCCTGACAAAATCAAAGTTATCGAGGACATCACGTCAATAGACAACGTAAAGGCCGTGCAGAGGCTAATGGGACCCATAGCCGCCCCGGGTCGATTCATCTCGAGATCCTCATATAAGAGTCACTGGTTATTCTCGTTACTAAAGAAGAAGAATAACTTCACGTGGACTCTGAATGCCAACAAGCCCTGGAAGAGCTAAAATGGTACTTATCGAGCCCGCCTCTGCTTCACATGCCAAAAGTGAACGAGCAGCTTTACTTTTATTTATCAGTATCAAAGATAGAGGTAAGTAGAGTCTTGGTCCGAGAAGAATGAGGTACGCAATTCGCTATCTATTATGTTAGTTGGACCTTAGGTGAGGCCGAAACTAGGTTGCCACATCTAGAAAAATTGGCTCTAGCTTTAATAAGCGTCTCTAGGAAACTAAAACCATACTTTCAATGCCATCCCATATATGTTGTAACGACTTATCCACTTCGAAATATTTTGCACAAGCCCGAGATTTCGGGTCGGTTGGCCAAACGGGCCGTAGAAATTAGCGGGTACCATATTGAATATCGACCCCGAACAACCATCAAGTCTCAAATCTTGGCAGACTTCGTGTCTGACTTCATGCTGGCCCTCGTACGCGAGGTTCAAAGATAACTGTTAGTAAAATCGGGTACATCCTCGGGAATCTAAACCCTCTTTACGGATGGTGCTTCGAACGTAAAATGGTTCGGACTTGGTATCGTGCTAAAACTACCCACAAGTAACGTAGTTAGACAATCTATCAAAACTACGAAATTGACTAACAATGAGGACGAGTATGAGGCCATGATTGCTAGGCTAGAACTAGCCAAAGGCTTGGGAGCGGAAGTGATCGAATCCAAATGTGACTCCATCCTCGTTGTGAACCAGGTTAACGAGACCTTTGAAATCCGAGAAGACCGAATGCAGAGATACTTGGACAAGCTACAGGTAACTCTAAACCGATTCAAGTAATTAACCTTGCAACATGAACCTCGAGATCAGAATAGTGAGGCATATGCCCTCGCAAACCTAGGGTCATCGGTCGAAGACAACGAACTCAATTTCGGGGTTATCGTACAACTCATGAGATCGGTGGTCGGAAAAGGTCATGCCGAGATAAACTCCACAAGTTTAACTTGGGATTGGAGAAACAAATACATAGAGTATTTAAAGAACGGTAAACTCCTATCAGATCCGTAAGATTCAAGAGCTCTACACACAAAAGCAGCACAATTCACCTTATCTGAAGACGGAACGTTGTTCAGGAAATGTTCGATGGTCCATTAGCGATATGTCTGGGACCAGGGGATACCGAATACGTTCTAAGGGAGGTACATAAGGGCACTTGGGAAAATCATTCTGGTGCGAAATCATTGGTCCACAAAGTGATCAGAGCCGGATACTACTAGATCGACATGGATAAAGATGCAAAGAAGTTTGTTCGAAAATGCAACAAGTGCCAAAGGCATGCACCAATGATTCATCAACCCGGGGAACTGCTTCACTCGATCTTGTCCCCATGGTTGTTCATGAAGTGGGGAATAGACATCGTTGGACCTCTTCCATCGGCCCCAAGTAAAGCTCAGTTTATTTCATTTATGACTGATTAATTCTCTAAGTGGGTTAAAGCACAGGCTTTCAAGAAATTCAGGGAAAAGGATGTCATAGACTTTATTTGGGAGCACATCATTTGTCGATTCGGGATTCCCTCCGAGATTGCGTGTGATAATGGAAAGTAGTTCATCGGAAGCAAGGTGACTAAATTTCTCGAGGATCACAAGATCAAAAGGATCCTATCAACACCTTATCATCCCAGCGAGAACAGACAAGATGAATCGACCAACAAAATAATCATCCAAAATCTTAAAAAGAGATTAACCGACGCCAAAGGGAAATGGGAGGAAATCCTATCGGAGGTTCTTTGGGCATACCTCATAACATCAAAGTCTAGTACCGGAGCTACCCCGTTCTCATTAGTTTATGGCGCCGAAGCTCTAATACCAGTCAAGGTCGGAGAACCTAGCATCAGGTTACGATATTCAATGGAAGAGTAAATAACGAGGCCATGAGTATGAGCCTAAAATTGTTGGATCAAAAACGCGAAGCCGCCCTCGTCTGATTGGCCGCCCAAAATTGCGGATCGAAAGATACTACAATCGAAGAGTCAATCTTCGACATTTTAACGTCGAGGACTTGGTGCTAAGGAAAGTCACCCTCAACACCTGAAATCCTAACGAAGGAAAATTGGGTCCAAACTAGGAAGGACTATACCAGATTCTCGAAGTCACCAGAAAAGGGTCCTACAAGCTCGGAATGATAAAGGGGGAATGACTACCGAGCAATTGGAACATATCACACCTAAAACGATACTACTACTAAGGTACGACCCCCCTTCCATTTTCATTTTTGTTTTAGACTAACACTTGCAGGCAATTAACAAGAATCAGTGGTGGATTTTTCAGCAGGCGAAACAAAGTCTTTACGTCTGAAAGCACGTGCTATACTCTTATTCCCTTAGATTGGTTTTGTCCCAAATGGGTTTTTCGGCGAGGTTTTTAACGAGGCAACAATAAATTGTGCTAACTTAGAATCAAGCCCGATTAAGAATCAACATCAAATATCAATTCAACAGTATCTGAGGCTCATTTGCAATCTACCTCGAATACTGAGGGAGCTACCCTCGGATATACATTATCTTCGAATACCAAGGAAGCTACTTCATAAAAGGAGGGTATCCATATATAGGATTTATTATAAGGGCCAAACGGTCAGAACGAACCGTGCCACATAGACTGATCGAGCCCTAACTTAAACATGTATGCATGTATGACTATTTTGATCAAGAATAAAGAGAAGTACTTTCCCTGCAAACATCGAATGTTTAAATTTTTTCCTCTTTACATATTTTAAAGATCTTTGTACTATAACGGGCCTAAGGGCAATGCTTAACCAAAATGCGAGCGATCGTTCCCTCACTCGGGGACTATCGTTCAGCTCAACAGCCTGAGTTATCAGGCCTTGGGGAAAAAAGACCTAGTAGGCAGCTCCCCAATTCTAAGGTCCACGGCCACTCCCACTAGGGGACTATTATCTCGGGCAAGCCCAAATAAAACGAGAAAATGAGCCCAATGGGCAAATCCCGTACTAAAAGGCTACGATTGATTTAACATGGCTCGGAGACGTCCGAATTTCATAACGAAATAGGCCTTCGAATTCTTTCATAACCGATTTTAAAAAGGCTACCCCCGACAAAGTAACAAAAAGCTTCGATAATATCGAGCCCCAAAAACTCTAACAAATGAAAAGCTTGTTCTGATCCTCGAACATTACCCTATTATCTTATGCTAAGGCATTTTTTATTATGAATTACAAAGCAAAAAATAAGTAAAGACTCAAGAGTTGAAAGGGAAAAAAAAAGCCTTATATTCATATACAAAATAGACTTCTTTACAAGGCCAAATCGGCCAAGTACAAAAATTTTTACAACGGCCCAAAACGGCCTTAGAAAAAAAAGTACAAATGGAAAAGAACAAAGAATATACTAAGTCCTAAGAGGCTTGGTCCCCATTGGAAGCAACATCTCCGTCCTCGGGATATTCTCCATCTTCAAACTCACTAAGGCTATCAGAGTCATCCTCAAGGAAAGCCAGCTTCCGAACCCGATTTTCTTCTGCTCGGGCATTATCGATCTCGGCTGCAATGTTGAAATCTCGGGCTTGAGCATCCTCGAGGGCTTACATCTGAGCTTTCCACCGAGTTGATCTTCTCGGTCTGCATATGAGTTTTTCTCTTTCGCAGCTGAAGCTGAGTCTCGACTGATTCCAACTGCGCTCGGGAAATCTCTTTCATCGCGGCTAGGTTATCTACATTTCCCTTGAATGCCTCAGCCTCGGCCTGTACATCATCCACCTGCTTGCTGAGTTGATCGATATGCTCAACCCTCTTTCGGATCTGAAGAATTGGGTCATTATTTGTTATCTCTAACTCGTCTTCACTATCATGAAACATTCAGAATAGTTGTTCACCCATGTCAGTGTGCTCATCTCGAGCTGCAACAAGATCATCCTGGAGTCTTTTATTAAGGAGCCTATAAGTGTCGTTTTCTCAGTAAGGCCTCGAACCTCAACCTTGTGCTCCTCTCGAACTTTGACGAAGGCTTCGTGGTGCAGCATAGAAGCCTGCAAGTAGGGAAAAAGATGTTAAGAGTAATCTAAAATTCTAAGTATAAAAGAAGTAAGAAAGAGATTCTTGGGGATTACCCGATTTAGAGCGTGTTGGGCCTCGTTGAACAAGGAGGCAGTCCCCAAAATGTTCATGTGCTTGGTCTTCTTCGGTCACCAAGCCTCGCAGACAATTGGTAATCCCAGCTGGGGTGGGGGGAGAGACTTGATCATCCTCAAGTACGGACAACACTAGATGTCATTTGCGGCTTGGGTCAGCGCTCAGAGCCGTGAATTGGTCTACCAACCTCGAGCTCGATGAAGATCCGGTGGCCCCCGACGATGATATTTTCTTCGGCATCGATAAGTCACCAAATCCGAGAATATCCTTGGAATTAGCAGCTTCGAGCCTGTCGAAGAAACCATGGAGATCAATCCACTGACTATCAGTATGTTGGCCTCTCGAGTCATGGTGTCTGAAATCTGGGGGGAGTCTGAAATGTCAACCACCCTGAGCTTGACCCTAGGGACCTCTTCCATTGCTGGGGGAGCCTTGCCTCTAGATTCTCTCTCCACCGTCTTAGCTAGGGATAGGGTGGACTTTATTCTTCTCGACTTAGGGACCTCGGTCGAAGCTCCCTTATCGAATTCTTTCGATTTGGAGGACCTTTGTACCAAAGGCGTAGGCCGCGTACGAGCCACCAACTCGATTTATTTTTCTTCTTATTCTTATTATTCGAACTTTTCCCTTAGCAGACAGACTGAGTCCAAAGGTAGGGGTGATGTTCCCTTGGGCTTACGAGGCTTCCTCGCCGGTCTTTTCTTTTCCGAGACCAGGGGACTCGGGGCCCTTTTTCTATTTCTCTCCTTGGCCGGATTTGGAGCTGATGGTTGGGGAAGGATTTCTTCATCAACGGAAGTAGGTCTTATCGCAACATCCTTCCCCAGACCTGCAAAATAAAAGGAGACAATTTAGTTGAGAAAAAACTGAAACAAAAAACAGTTAGAAAACATAAATTTACCATGGTTGCGAGCCTCCCATCGACCCTTTGATAGATCTATCCAAGAACGTTCGGAGTAGGGACTTTGAGACACCAAGCCTTCGACCCATCGCTTCAATTCCTTAACCGGATCCGGCATCTAGGCCATAGCTACGATACCAAATAGAAATGAGGAAAGGTAGAAGGAAGTGAAAACGGCAAAGCAAGCATTCAAGGTAAAGGCAGTTCTGATTCATGTTCCACCTCTTTGGGAATGGCATGTCTTCCAAAGAGATCAAGTCCTATGTACTTATTCGGACAAATCTGCCCATCCAACCTTGATCACGAGTCTCATCGATACTGGAGAACAGGGCTCTGCTGGCCCGGCGGGAGGGCTTAATCAGTTCCCTTGATAGAGCTAGGGACTGTAGATGCGCATGAGATGATCGAGGGTGAAGGAGCATTGATCTTGTTCATGAAGAAACAGAGAAGGATGGAAATTCTCTAGAACGACGGATGGATCTGGCCTAGGGTGACATCGTATCTTTTGCAGAAGGCTACTATTATGGGATCGAAAGGGCTAAACATAAAGGGGCAAGTGTAAACACTTATATACCCCTATACGTAGGTGGTGATAGATTCCTCAAGAGAGGAAACAACCACATCTTTATTCTCCCAGATGCATTCCTCTTTGACCTTATCAAGGATGCCCTCAGTGGTGGTGCACATATATCTCGACATCGGCTCGCACCGACCTATCACCGAGGGGGTTTTCTCTATCAAAGTCCACGACAGTCGGGCACCCCACCGGAACGAATTCCTCAGGGTGGGTCTCCGCTACAGCCGCATCGCTGGCAGGACACGATGAAGAAGGAGCCTCTTTTTGCAGCACAATTTTTAGAAGTTTTGGCCATTTGTAAAAAGCAAATAAGAAATTAAGGGAATTGATTAGGGTTCAAGGAATTTGGACATGCAAAATTATGAAGTAAGGATTCTTTAAAAGCAAGAGTAGAGAAGGTGTTGGTTGTAAAATTTTGAATGAGAGAAGGTTGAGGTTTTTATAGGTTGAAGACGACGGTTCAAAATCGATAATGGCCGACCAGAACCTGACAGGAATTTAATGCATTGGTAACTGGACCGACAGGACATTTTGTTGCTTGCATCACAGTCGAGCTCATCACTGACATCATCACGCAAAAAGATGGAGCTCGGGAATTCATGTCGTTTCTCATCATCTTATTTCAAAGAAACGAGGGAACTATCTGTATACGATAAGAACGAGACTGCCCTTCTTGTAACTAATCGAGGTTGGATCATGATAGGTCACAGTTCAGCCTCGTATTATATCGAGCCTCAATACGAAGTTAGGTTGCTGAACCCTTAATTCAGGGATCGATCAAGGACGAAGATCATCCAAGATCGAGACCGAGGGGAACGGAGATTGGGTAATATCGAATGGGGTTTACCTAGTCAAGTAACGGTAAAACCGAAACATCCGTGATCGAGCGAAGTTCACGGCGGGAATCTCGGCACGTATCAAGACGAGGCCGGTTAATTAGCCAATCATAGGCTTTGTTACTATATTTAGAATTGTACCATATGTAAAAAAATTCTGCTGTATAAAAGGGGGTCTAATCATTAGTAAGGGGGTCATATTCACGCAATACAAAGCAATATACAACCTTTCTCTTAAGTTTTCAATACTCTGTTTTTCTGTTCATATTTTTCAGTAGAATATTTGTTTGTTTCGAGGGCGAACTAGCTCGAGGGCCAAAGCTGCACGTCTCATTTGGTTTGCTTTATTTTTCTTTACAATCAAATTTCAATATCAATTTACGTATTTTCTCAGTTGGTGCTAAGTAAAATCACGTGTCCTTAAAACCAATAAATTCAATTATTATCCATTTTTAGGATAAACATATGTCTTGAATTTAAATCCAATAAAATTTAAAATTTCTACACTAACTTCATTCATAATTTAACTAAACTGTCTGAATTATTTTACATTATAGTAGAGGCGAATACATGATTTGAAGTTTATGGGTTCAGAATTGTAGTTTGTTTAAGTTAGTGAGTTTTAAATTAATGATTTGTACTTTGTTTACCCTAAAATTTGTATAACAATTAAACTTATATTATGGTTTTAAGGATATGTGATTCACTAAACACTGATTGATAAATATGAGAGTAAATGATAGAATTAAATTACAAATAAATCAAACCAAAGTTCAAATAGAGCTTCAGCCTCGAGTTAAGATACCCTCGAACTATTAAGTGCAAGAACATTAAGAGATGGAATAGACAGATGAACAATAACACAAGTAAGAAAGAGAGTTGTATTGCTTTAATCTCTGTGAATGATGATCCCTTACAAATGATTAGAACCTCTCTTTATATAGCAACGGAATTCTACTTATGGTATAACTCTAATTGCAGCTGGAAATTACATAATTAGCTAATTAACCGCTTCTGATTTGATCCATTCCGAGATTTGTGCCATGATCCTTGACCAATCACGGATATCTCACTCTTCAGTTACTAAGCTGTTTCCGACATTACTCGGAGTCTGTTTCCTTTGACTTCGATTAATACCAACCTCGATCTTGAAAGAGAATTCGATCTCGAACACAATACCTCAGCTCCATGATTTAGCAGAAGCTAACCTTGGATGCAACGTACCAGTCTCGATCAAATAGTAAAATCGGGTAGCCTCAATTTTAACCGTACATAGATAGTCCCCTCGTTTCTTGGAGCGTAGTGACAAGAAACGAACTGAGCCTTCGATTCTTTTCGGCTTCGATAAATTATGATGTCATCCCCGTGATGTAAGCGATAGAAGTTACCGAAACGACCCGTCGTTCAGTTCCCCAAGTCATTAACGAGCGCCAGTTGGTGGTCAGCTACTAGTGTTTTTGAACCGTCACCGTAAATCCATAAATAGGCCTTCTCCCCATTTAATCAAACTTTACCTTCATCCAATTGTCTAAGAATTTACCTCTCTCAAATTCTTTTCTCCCCTTAATCCTCTAGTTTCACCGCCAATCTCCAAACACCAAACCTCAATATCTCTTCTTTCTTCAACTCATACAATGGAAAAAACATCCAAAATAATTCCACAAAAGGAGAAAGCTTCTTATTCTTTTTATTCACGGTCGATCGGCGACAAAACGTCGTTGGATTCGCTCCCTGACGAGTGTGTTCCCGGCTCGTGTGTCCTTAAGTGAAATTTCAAGACCGAGAAACCTCCATCAGTCTCTGATCGGTGTAAGAACGTGTTGATATATATCTTCTCGATAATCGTGGGGTATCTTGAGAGGATCAAGAGATATTACAACTGGGGGGACAAATTGGTAAAGAACCCATTCCCTGAAGAGAGCATCACTACCCACATGGAAGGGTATCTAAGTGTTTACACTTACCCTTTCACGTTGGGCCCTCTCGATTCCGTCATCGTCGACTTTTGCTGTCAATACCAGGCGACTTTAGGGAAAATACACCCTTCCTTTTGGCGCATAGTTATCATGCTCCGATTCTTCACGGGCAAAGCCGTGGGGATCCCATTCACCCTCAATCACCTCATCAGGTTATACAACCCTCATATCTTTTGAGGGTTGATAAAGCTGCAACATCGGGCAACCAAGGTTTTGGTCTCGAGCATTGACGAGGACAATGATCGAGGCTGGATGGTTAGATTTGTGCGAGTGAGGACCTCCGATCTCATCCCTAAGAAAAAGATGTCATTTCCTGAGAAATGGAACCCGAAGCATAAGTATTACTTAACTTGTTAACTTCCATGATTTATTTCGTCCCTCAACTTTATTAATGTCTTTTGTCGTCATGCAATGGTTGTTTGGATGCCTCGAGCGATCTCCGACCTCGAGAGCTAGGTCCGAAAGCTGGCCTCGACCTCTACTTATGCTGAACGTTGTTGGCGCGATTTGGCAAAAGGCTGATGAGAGGCAAAGAACCATGGTAAGCTTCCTCTTTTACATATCCGATGAATTGGTTAATATTCCTTTATACTTAATTTCTTCTTGCGCAGGCCTGATAAAGGATGCGACCCTGAGGCCTCCGTCTAGTGAGGAGGAGGCTTTGGCTCCGGCTCCGGCTCCAAAGCCGGCGAAGGACAATAAGAGAAAAAGGTACTCAACATCCAAGGACCCTAAGCCCAAGAAGAAAAAGAGCTCGATTAGAAAATCGAGAACAAACGCTGCTACTCTCCCTGCCCATGTAATTAACGAATTAAGGGAGGGAAAAGAAGAGAATGAAGATGGTGACTCGCTGCTCGTGACCCGAGTGAGAAAAACCATCGATACCTCCAAGGCCAGTGAATCAGTGGCGAATGGTGAGGTCCCGCCTCGTGCTGAGGTGGCCTTAGACAAGGATTCGCGAAAAGTCCCTGAATCATCCAAGATCGAAGCTGCTTCTCGTCCAATGGCGAGTATATCCGAGGTGGCTGGTCCTGAGACCTCTTGAGTTGAAAAGAGCGACCTGAGTGATTCACTTGGTCCAATGATAGAAGGTCACTCACCATCCCTTCATGTCTATTCTGAAGAGGCTATACGGGATGCTAGGGCTTTGGGGACTCCCGAAGTAGGCGGAGTGCCCGATGAGGAGGATCCTTTTCGGGACTTCTTTATCAAGGTCGAGGATGCCTCCGATATCAATGACGCATCCAAAAACTTTGAAGAGGCCCAATGTCTCCTGAACCGAGTAAGTCTATGTTCTTTTGTTGATGTAGTATTCCTTTGTTTTATGTCTAACTCCTTTCTCTTTCTATACAGGCTTTCTCTATGTCCCGGGATGAATTGAGCCAGTGTGGGACCGATCTCCAAAGACTTTCTGAAGAGAGGAATGCCCTCAAGCTTCACTGCGGGCAGAAAGACGAGGAGATTAAGGACCTCCGAGTTGAATTGACTAAAGCTCATAAGGAGCAGAACGAGCTGACCAAGCAGGTATGACACTTTTGAAAAATCATGGACTTGATTCGGGAACAGAGGCTAACGTTTCAATATCACAGCTGCAGCAGAAGATCGAGAGGATTGAGCTGTTCTGAAGGGAGGTCGACCAAGTGAAAGCAGACTCCTACAAGTGGAATAAAGGCATGGAAGCGCCTTGTTTCTGAGAAAGAGACTGTCCTGGCCCAATTTTCGTCAATTGAAGCCCAACTTCGAAGTGCGAAGTAAAAGTGCTTGGCTCAGGCTAAGCGGATTGAAGATCCGAACTTGCAAAGGTCCAAGTTGAGGCCGAAAAAGTAAAGGCCGAGGTAGATAAGACGGTAGCCATCTACCGGGCCGATGCTGAGGCGTCCAAGACCAAGTGAGGGAGGCTCCCGATAATTCTCAAACACGAGCACATTGGATTGTCGAGCTTGCAAGATTCCAATCCCGAATGGAGACCCTCGAGGAGATCCATGATCGAGGTTTAGACCTTTCCGAAGAGATAGCAAAGGAAAAAGAGAATGAAGCCGATGCTAGGCTACTGGCCTCTTCTGACGATAACAATAATGACGATGATGACAGCAGCAAGAGTGGGTCCAAGAATGAAGAGGGACCCGAGGAAGAAGTTTCCCTCGAGGAAGGAGTCACCCCCAAAAAATAGCTAGGATCTTTTTATTTTTCCTTCTTTTTGTGTAGGAACCTGGTTGGTCCTTTGTAAATACCTTCGTTCATATATATAAAAAATTTCCTTTTTTGAATTTCGTCTCAATTTTTTACTTGTGAAAAATTTCGACTCATTTCATGCCTTGTGAAAATTAGTTTGTCAAACTTAAGCATTTTGGCCAAAGTCATGCTAATATAGTCTTTATAGTCGAGTGAGTACTTGCTCGAACTCAAAGTAATAAAACCCTTAGGTTTTAGTCGAGGGAGGACGAACTCTCGAACTCAGAAAATATAATAGCCCTTAGGCTCTTGAATCGGGCCGATATGGCCTTAGAAGAATGGCCTTTTCCCTTTTCGGCTTAAAAGTTTTTAACATATAGGAATTTGTTATGCCTTGGCATGAAGTAAGTCTGTATCCGTTTGGTTTTTTTGGGACCTAATGTCATCGGAACCCTTTGTTTTATTTGTGCCTTAGCTTAAGTTTGTATTAAATTATTTGTTACCTCTTAAGGTTTTTCGAGGGCTGATGTTATCGAAGACCTTAAGTTATTTCGCCGAGGGTATCCTTTTTAACCGGTTTACAAAAGAATTCGAAGGCCTGTTTTCATTGCGGAATTCGGACGTCTCCGAGCCGCGTTAGTTTGGCACTAGCCTTGGGGTCTGCCTCTTGGGCTTGTTTTCCCAATTATACTTTGAACTTGATCAAAGTGTTAGTCCCCGAGTAGGGTGGCCTTGGCCTATAAAATCGAGTGTTGACCTTTTAAGGTCTTATGGTCTCAAAGTTTAATAGTTTGAGCATGTCATCTTTTTGACGGCAATCCCCGAGTATGAAGTTGATCGTTCGAAGTGTTGTTGTAATCGGCCCTTGAGCTAGTTTCCACAATAAATCATAAGTATGGAACTTGTGAAGTAGAAATTTCTTTAAGGCACGGGACATCTAGTAAGGAAAAATACTTCTTTCAATAGTTCATACATGCATACATGTTTTGTTGCTAGGGCTCGAGCAATCTATGTGGACACAGTTCATTCAATCATTTGGCCCTTTACAAAATTTTCCTATCGAGACCATGAAGTATTTTACTTGAAATCATAATATCTGAGGGTGATGCCCCCCAATATTCGAGGTTGATTGTAAAGAAGCCTCATATACTCTAAGTTAGCACGAATAAATGGTTGCCTCATTAAAAACCTTGCTGGAAAAACCCATTTGGGATAAAAACTGGTCGAAGGGAAAAAGAGTGCAACGCGTGCTTTAAGACCTAAGGACTTCATGCTTGGAGAGAACTTCGAAGCGTTCACTCGAACACCTGAAATAAGTTAGTACAAAATGTAAATGAAAAAAGAGAATGTCATACATCAACAATAATATTGTTTGAGGAGTGATATGTTCTAATTATTTGGTAGTTGTTCGTAGTTCATCGCGCCAAGATTGTAGGATCCCTTTCCGATGATGTCGAGGACCTGAAACGGTCCTTCCCAATTTGGGTCAAATTTTCCTTCATTTTGGTCTCGAGTATTGATGGTGACTTTTGTCAAAACTAAGTCCCCGATTCTAAAGTGGCGAAGGTTGGTCCTTCGATTATAATACCTTTCGATGCGTTGTTTTTTTGCGGCCATTCGGACGAGGGCGGCTTCTTGTTTTTCATCTTGTAGCTCGAGGCTCGTATTCATAGCCTCGTAATTTGACTCTTCCATTGCGTACCGAAACCTGGCACTGGGTTCCCCGACTTCGATCGGGATCATGGCTTCGGTGCCATATACTAAGGAGAACGGTGTTGCCCCCGTACTGGATTTTGACATTGTTCAATATTCCCAAAGGACTTCAGATAGAATTTCTCTCCATTTTCCCTTGGCGTCATTCAATCTTTTTTTTATAATCTGAATGATGGTCTTGTTTGTCAATTCGGCATGTCCGTTTTCCACTAGGATGATACTGTGTCGATAAAACCCTTTTTATTTTGTGATCTTCGAGAAACTTTGTTATTTTGCTTCCGATGAATTTTTTTCCATTGTCGCATACGATTTCGGCAGGTATCCAATATCGGCATATGATGTGATCCCAGATGAAGTCTATAAATTCTTTTTCTCTGACTTTATCGAAGGTCTGTGCTTCAACCCACTTAGATAAATAGTAAGTCATAAGTAAAATAAATTTAGCTTTACCTGGAGCCAATGGAAGAGGGCTGATGATGTCCATTCCCCATTTCATGAATGGCCATGGAGATAGGATTGAATGAAGTTTCTCTCTGGGTTGGTGGATCATCGGTGCATAACTTTGGCACTTATTTTTCGAACGAATTCTTTAGTATATTTCTCCATATTGGCCCAATAGTATCCCGCTCTGATGACTTTGTGAACTAGTGATTCGGCACCGAAATGGTTCCCGCAAGCACCCTCGTGAACTTCTCGTGGGACGTAATCGATGTTTTCTGGTCCCAAGCATACTGCCAACGGTCCATCGAAACATCCTCATGTATAATGTTCCATCTTCGTCCAAAGTGAATAATGCTACCTTTGTTCATAGAGTCCTCGATTACCTAGGGTCCGACGGGAGTTGTACGACAGTCCCCGAGCTAATTTCGTCATCTTCAACCGATGACCCCAAATTTGTAAGGGCATTGGCCTCACTGTCTTGATCTCGAGGTACATGTTGTAAGGTCCACTCTTTAAAACGATGTAATGTTACATGAAATTTATCCAAGTACCTCTAGCATTCGATCCTTTCAAACTTCGAAGGTTCTGTTGACTTGGTTTACCACCAGTAGGGAGTCGCATTTGGCCTCAATGACCTCTGCTCCTAAGCTTTTAGCCATTTCGAGACCTGAAATCATGGCCTCGTACTCGGCCTCATTGTTAGTCAATTTAGAAGTTTTGATAGAATGCCTAATTGTATTGCTTGTGGGCGACTTCAAAACGATGCATAGCCCAGGCCCCTTCATATTCAAACAGCCGTGTGTGAAAAGGGTCCACACCCCCGATGATGTACTCGATTTTAACAAAAGCTCCTTTTAGACCTCGGGTACGATGGCTAGCGTGAAGTCGACCACGAAGTCTGGTAAGATTTGAGACTTAATGGTCGTTCGGGGTTGATACTCGATATCATATCCACTGAGTTCAACGGCCCATTTGGCCAATCGGACCGAAATTTTGGGCTTATGCAAAACATTACAAAGAGGATAGGTGGTCACCACACATATTGGGTGACACTGAAAATACTATTTTAATTTCCTAGAGGAATTTATTAGAGCAAGCCCCAATTTTTCTAAATGTGGTTACCGGGTCTCGGCCTCACCTAAAGTTCGACTAACATAATAAACGAGAAATTGTGTACCTTGTTCTTCTCGAATTAAGACACCACTTACCGCGACTTCCGAGACTGCTAAGTATAAGTAGAGTTATTCATCTGCTTTTGGAGTATGAAGCAATGGTGGACTCGATAGGTACTTCTTCAATTCTTCCAACGCCTGTTGGCATTTCGAGGTCCAAGCAAAAAAAAAATTCTTTTTGAGCAGCGAGAAGAACCTATGGATTCGATCTGAGGACCTCGAAATGAATCGGCTAAGGTGGCTATTCATCTTGTCAATCTTTGTATGGCCTTAATGTTTTCCACGACTGTGATGTCTTCGATTGACTTGATTTTATCGGGGTTGATTTCGATTCCACGATTCGACACCAAAAAGCCGAGGAACTTGCCTGAACCGACCCCGAAGGAACATTTCTCAGGGTTGAGCTTCATATTGTATTTTCTCAATATGTTTAAGGTTTCCTGAAAATATGTTAAATGGTCCTCTACACGCAGGGACTTAACTAGCATATCATCAATATATACCTCAATTGATTTACCTATTTTCTCTTTGAACAATTTGTTCACTGGGCGATGGTAAGTAGCACCTGCATTTTTTAGTCCAAAAGGAATTACGTTATAACAATATGTGCCATACTCAGTGATGAATGAAGTTTTTTCCTGATTCTCTGGGTCCATTTGAATTTGGTTGTACCCAGAGTAGGTGTCGAAAAAACTAAGGATCTCGTGGCCGGTCGTGGCATCGATCATGCAATCGATGTTCGGCAGAGGAAAAGAGTCTTTGGAACATGCTTTATTTAAATCTTTATAATCTACGCACATCCTAAGTTTGTTCCCCTTTTTAGGGACTACAACTACGTTTGCTAACCATTCAGGATTTTTTACTTTCCGGATGGATCCTATTTTGAGAAGTTTAGTTACCTCATCCTTGATGAATGCATGTTTTACCTCAGACTGGGGCCTTCTCTTTTGTTTTACCGGCCTTAACTTCGGGTCCAGACTCAATCGATGTGTTGTTATCTTCGGTAGGATCCCTGTCATATCTAATTGGGAACAAGCAAAACAGTCCATATTATCAATAAGAAATTTAATGAGCTTATTCCTGAGTTTGGGGGTTAACCCCGTACCCGGGTATACCTTTCGTTCGGGCAGGTACTCGATCAGTATAACCTGTTCCAGCTCTTCGACCCTTGATTTGGTGGCGTTGGAATCTTCGGGAATAATAAAGGATTGAAGGATCCAGTAGTCGTCATCTTCTTCTTCCCTTCCTTGCTTTTCTGACTGAGTCGAGGCTGGTGGCTGTGGTTGCTATTTGGCCCCCTGTTTTCCTTTGATCTCCGATCCCTTTGCTGTCGAAAGTGCCGATATTTGTATTACCTCATCGACCGCGAACATTTCTTTTGCATCATGTTGCTCCCCATATACCGTTTTCACCCTGTCTGGCATTGGGAATTTTAACATTTGGTGGAGAGTCTAAGGGACTTCCCTCATGTTGTGAATCCAGGGCCTTCCGAACATGGCGTTGTACCTCATGTCGCCCTTGATTACATGTCATTTGGTTTCTTGTATAGTTCCAACTACGTGATTTCACCTTTAGTTGTTTCGCTGGCCATGTTGAAACCATTCAGGACCCGAGCTACATGTATGATTTGATCTTGAAGGCCGAGCTGCTCTACAACCGTCGATCAAATTATATTTGCCAAGCTCCCTGGATCAATTAACACACGCTTAACCTGAATTTTATTCATAAGGATATAATTACTAGAGCATCATTGTGGGGTTGGGAGATTCCTTCTGCTTCCTCATCGTTGAATGATACGGTGCCTTCTGGCACATAATCTCGAGTCCGATTTTCCCTTGTAATGGATACTTTGGTGCCTTTGAACACATGCCATTGTGGAATATTGCCCCCCCCCCCCCGACGGTGATGTGGATCATATGTTGTGGATCTTCTTGTTTGTTTTTCCTGTTGGCATCCCTTTCACTGAAATGGTTTTTGGCTCGATCACTTAGGAACTCTCGAAGATGACCCTCGTTGAATAGGCAGGCTACCTCCTCTCTCAGTTGTCTGCAGTCTTCGGTTATGTGGCCATGCGTGTCGTGATATTTGCACATTAGATTGGGGTTTCTTTGGGAAAGATCAGTTTGTATGGGTCTAGGCCATCTAGTTTCTTTGATTCTCCCAATTGCGGATACAATACCTAATACGTCGAACTTTAAGTTGTCTCCGATAATCGCGGTGCCTCTGTGGGATCGTCATGCTTATCGAAACCATTTTTTCTCACGAGCCCGAGAACTTTGTCCTTGATCTCCCCTTCGATCGTTTCGGATGGGATGACGTCCGGGGCTGCCGTTTCAGCAATTTGCGTTGTACGGATGATATCGGTCTCTGTTCGATCGAGATTCCCTATCGATATCCCTCTGGATTCTGCCTGCGGACTTGTTCGGATATACGAATCGAAGGGGGTTCCCAATTGGTCATCCACGAATCTGATATTCGAGTGGTACTGATTATGTACATCGGTCCAAGTTACTACCGGATATTCGATTAGATTCTGCTTCAATTGACGTAATGCTATCAGACTCCGTTCGTTCAACCCCTGAGTAAAGGCTTGAACAGCCCAATCGTCTGTGACCGGTGATAATTCCATGCGTTATATTTGGAATCGAGACACGAACTCCCACAATATTTCGTTATCCTTTTGTTTTACTTTGAAAAGGTCGGATTTCCTCGTCATGACCTTTATTGCACCGACATGTGCCTTTACGAAAGAATCGGAAAGCATTGCGAATGAGTCGATGGAATTTGGCGGTAGATTTTGGTACCAGATCATTGCTCCATTCGATAGAGTGTCCCCAAATTTCTTCAGTAGAACGGATTCGATCTCATCATCTACCAAATAATTTCTTTTGATGGCGCATGTATAGGAGGTGACATGCTCGTTGGGATCGGTGGTCCCATTGTACTTGGAGATTTCCGGCATACGGAATTTCTTCGGAATGGGTTTCGGAGCCGCACTTGGAGGGAACAGTCTCTGCACAAATTCCTTTGAGTCCATTCCTTTTAAAATCAGCGGTGCCCCCGGTATCTGGTAAACCCGGGAGTTGTACGTTTCTACTTTTTATCATTTGCCTCAATTTTCTTTTCTCCTAATTCAATTCGTTTGATTAGCTCCTCGATCATCTTCATTACGGCGGGGGTAGTCCCCGATTCATTGACATTCGATCTTTCTAGCACTGGCTCGGTTCTGCAGGCGATTGCTGGTTCGACCCAACTCGTCGTTCGATGTTGATTTTGTAGTTGTGCAATAGCGTATTGTTGGGACTGTAACATCTCAAATATTACTTGGAGTTTGAACCTTCTATCTCATCCACCCTATGTACCTCGACCACTAGATTGGCCTTCTCTGCGTACGCTCCCTTCGGGATCTGCACCCAAATTTGCATTCAAGGCGATATGCGAACTGGCGTCGACTGGGTTGACAATTGGTGCTCCCTCGAGATCAACCTGAGGCACCTCGACCCCTGGAGCATCTACATTATCATTTTCCCCGTGAAATCCGAGGCCATTGTCACCATGTGTGGGTGTTGTTTGTGAGTTTGACATGTTTTATTCTGAAAACAAAAATGCTTACAAGAACAAGAGTAAAATAGAGTGTGTGTTAGCGGAATCAATATTGAACAATCACTATTATCCTTAGCCCCACGGTGATTTGGATAACAATTAAACTTATATTGTGGTTTTAAGGATATATGATTTCACTCAACAGTGATTGATAAATATGAGAGTAAATGACAAAATTAAACTACAAATAAATCAAACCATCGTTCAAATAGAGCTACCTCAAGTCAAGATGCCCTCGAACTGATAAGTGCAAGAACAATAAGAGATGGAATAAACAGATGAACAATAACACAAGTAAGAAAGAGAGTGGTATTGCTTTAATCTCTATGAATAATGATCCCTTACAAATGATTAGAACCCCTCTTTATATAGCAGAGAAATTCTACTTATGGTATAACTCTAATTGCAGTAGGAAATCAGATAATTAGCTAATTGACCGCTTCTGATTTGATCCATTCTGAGATTTGCTCCATGATCCTCGACCAATCACGGATATCTCGCTCTTCCGTTACTGAGCCATTTCTGACGTTACTCGGAGTCTGTCTCTCTTGGATTCGATTAATACCAACCTCGACCTCGAACTCAATACCTCAGCTCCATGATTTGGCCGAAGTTGACCTTCGATGCAACGTACCAGTCTCGATCAAATAGTAAAATCGGGTAGCCCCGATTTCAACCGTACACATACTTATTTAATAAATTTATTAAGACAAATACAAGATTTGAATCAAAGCTATTGGATTCAATCGAACCCGTACCCCAAATACTTGCTTTACCCCTGCATTAGAGGTTAAACGAGATATGCATAATTGATATTCATGATGGACCTGAAGCCGTTAATGGAATGACCAATCTAGGAATTTTATTTGATTTTTAGATATTTAACTAGAGCTCAGCAGTTTGTATACGGCTAAAAAATCGGAGAGCCCGATTTCCACTATGACATTCCAAGCCCGGCCTCAATGGGATCGGAGCATAATCCGAAGACCAACTCCTAGGTGCATTCCTCGAATAAAGATATCAAGGGATCGGTATACCTCGAGGCAGGGTAAAGATCGAAGATCGTCATGATAAGGCGAGAAATTCCCAAGGGCACGTGATTATAGCTCACAACGCCTGCAAAGATAGTACAAGCTCGTACCGGATATTAAATAGTTGTACCAGTTGTATTTCTTTGTAATAATTGTACATGTACTACGTTGGGATTCCCCCTCCTATATAAAGGGGATCCTTGTCATTTTGTAAGGGACATGATATTCAACACAAGAACAAGAACATTCTCTGTTGTCTAACTTAAACATACTCTACAATTGTTCCGTTGATTTATTGCTTTCCATTTATTGTGTTCATTAATTATTATTTATTTATTACTTATCATTGATCATAAAAGGCTACCTTAAAGGTCCTCCATATTGTTGTTTCTTCATCGGGCATCCCCTGTCAAGCGTACTCGCTGAACCTCGAGGCTCAGCCTCGGCCAGCTCGAGACCCGATCTCATAACTGTTCGGTTTGCTTAACCGCATTATCTTTTGCCCTTATCTCATTTTCCTAACTTGCACTTAGAATCTATTTCCTAACAACTAGTTTTAAAATAGATAACATATTTTTAGAACCACAGAATTAAATATAATTGTAACTACCATTTTCACGGTAAGTAGTTTGGCGCCACCGTGGGGCTAAAAATAATAGTGATTGTTTTAGTGCTAGTTTTCTGAAAACACAAGTTATTCTTCACATTTTTTCTTGCCCAAGAATCTTTTATTTCAGGTCAAAATGTCTAACTTAGTAAATGCACATGAAAACAACGGCATTGAACTTCATAGAGAGAATGGTGCAGCTGCCTCAGGCGCCGGTGTACTACCGCAAAATCCTGGAGGGGAACCAGCACAAATCCTCATTGATGAGGGCTCGCGCAATGCTCTGCATGTCAATATAAGCCCTCATACAGATGGAAGTGTGAGCGGAGAAGATCGACATGAAGCGTAGAGAACTCCTGCTCGAAAAGAAGCGGCCCAATTGATCAACAAAGGGCATCTTCAAATATTTCTCAATGATCGAGCCAAGAACCACTTCCGAGAAAGAGAATCGAACAGGAAGAATGAGCTAGAAGAACCCCAACACGCCATTCACATGATTATTTGAGAAACCGATGTCTCGCGAGGACCCATGTTCAAACGGGTCAAAGTATCTGTCACAACCGCAGAGCGAACTCAAAATTATATACTTGAGGGAACATTTGTGTTCATAGAAGAAGATATTGAAGCCTTTCCCCAACCGTATAATGATGCACTGGTAATTTTTTTTCTTTTAAATAATATTCAAATTAAACGTGTGCTCGTGGATTCAGGTAGCTCAGCCAATATAATCAGATCGAGGGTAGTGGAGCAGCTCGAACTGCTCGACCAAATCATACCCGATTCTCGAGCCTTCAATGGGTTTAACATGACGAGTGAAATGACGAAGGGGGAAATCATCCTCCCAGTCATTGTGTCTGATACAATTCAGGATACTAAGTTTCATGTCATCGAGGGTAACACAAGATACAATGCCCTACTTGGAAGGCCATGGATACACAACATGAGGGCGGTACCATCGACTCTCCATCAGATGTTGAAATTCCCAACTAAAGATGGCATAAAAAAGGTGCATAGAGAGCAACACGCGGCAAAGGAAATGTTCGCGGTTGTAACGACCCGACTAGTCATTTTGAGTATTTGCATTTTGCTCGGTAGTTTACGGGCATGAGTATCTCTGTATGATGTATTTTGACTTATGTGAATCATCGGTTTTGGTTTTCAGGTTATTCGGGGCTGATTTGGAAAAATAATTCTCAACTAGGGAGCTTTAAATTTGAAAGAGTTGACCGAGTTTGACTTTTTAATATTTGACCTTAGATTGGAATTTTGATGGTTCCATTAGCTCCATTGGGTGATTTTGGAATTAGGAACGCGTCCGGATTGTGATTTAGAGGTGCGTAGTTGAATTTGGCTCGAAATGGCGAAAGTTGGACTCAATTTGTGTGGCTTGTGAAAACCTAGTTAACGTTATTAGTTACTGCAACGCTGTTTGAGTTGGACTCTTCCAGTAGGAAAGCGTAGGTCTATGAAAGATTAAGTAGATAAGTGTATATCTTTTTCATACTTTGTAGCAATATAATCTGTAGGATTATTTGATAGAATTCAATGTCTATCAAAGATTGAGTAGACGTACAAGTGTATATCTTATTCTTACGATGTACCAATATTTGATAAAATTCAATGTTTATCAAATACTCCAATCCTTGGTCATTCCACAGATTCAAAATGCTGGAGTTTTTTGATAGCATTTTAGGATCGTTCTTTCAACACAAAAAAAAACTAGCAAAGATCGAACAGTTTGATAATGATGGTTCCAATAGAGGAGCATTGTAAACCTCTTCCGGATGACGTATGGATGGATATTCTGAGCAAATAAAAGACCTATTATGTTGCCAACAGTATGCAAACATTGGTTTTGTCAAAATCATACATACATATGTCCTCTGAGAAAACCATTTTTTGGTGTTATTCCAAAATAATTTGGACGACTAAAGTGCTTTACTTGAGGGATAATAATTTGGGTGGGAGAATTCCAGCAGAAATAGGAGACCTGCAACCGTTAAGAAGCTTTTTGATTAACAACTATAACTTTGAATTAAGCATGCCATTGAAAATTGGGAAACTTCATTTGCTCTCCGTGTTGCAATTTGACGAAACACTCATCTCTGCTGCAGCTGGAACATGATGTATAAACAAAAAAATTTGGGCAGTGTTTTGAGCCGTTCGGAGGTCACTAAACGCGTGATGGCATTTTGGAGCATCGCTTGGCTTGCTCGGTATTGTAATTGACTTGTTCGAGGTAAGTGTTTTGCCTAACTTTGTTGAGGGAATTTTTTTCTCTTATTTGTTATTGCTTGCTACCTGCGAGGGTGATACATATATGAGGTGACGAGCATATATGTATGTGTCAGGATTAATCATGCTTGGGGATTGGATTATGTTACATTTATGTTTGTAGAATTCTGTGACTTGTTGCTTCATGCCTCACTTTATTTCTAGATATTAAGAACCTAGTATTAAATGTTAGAATCGAGACTTAGCCTATTATAATTTGATCAAATTTGATGGAACTCTGAGAATACATTGATGTGTCTACTTCGTTCATCTCTATGCATAATCATTAATACATTATTACGGCCGATATTTTGAGATGCTAGATTCCATACTTGTACTGTTGATAAATTATGGGATTTGTGGAAGTACTTGAATTATGTGTTCCTTGAGGGTTCATTGAATCATTGTTGGCTTGGAAATCTGTGATTGAGAATTTGTTTGGAATATTCATTTGGACACTCTCCTCGATGTTATTTATACTTCCTGCCTTACTATTTTATTGATATTCATATGCTTAGTAAGGAAGAGTGTAAAGCACGAAGGGTGATGTCGTGTCATTTTATATTCATTATCATGTGAAGAAGAGTGTAAAGCACGAAGGGTGATGTCGTGTCATTTTATATTCATTATCATGTGAAGAAGAGTGTAAAGCACGAAGGGTGATGTCGTGCCATTTTATATTCATTATCATGTGAGGAAGAGTGTAAACCACGAAGGGCGATGCCGTGCCATTTTATATTCATTATCATGTGAGGAAGAGTGTAAAGCACGAAGGGTGATTCCGTGCCATTTCATATACATTATCATGTGAGGGAAGAGTATAAATCACGAAGGGTGATACCGTGCCATATCATGTGAGAGTAAAAGCACGAAGGGTGATGCCGTACCGTATCATTTATATTTATGCTTTTAATATTGTGAGGTCATGGCACGAAGGGTGTTTTCGTGCAGGTGAGGATGAGAGACATGCATTATAATGTGATATCTGTTTTCTGTGTATACATTTCTGCCTTTACCTTGAGTTGTTATTGTCGAAATTATATATTTTGAGTGATATGTTGTTATTGTCCCGTACTTGACCTCTATCTCAATTGTTATTTGTCATATTTGTACTTAGGCCTCCAATATGCTAGTTAATTGACATTGATATCCCTTACTTAATTGTTGTTATTACTCACGTGCTTTCCGTTTAGTTCTTTATTGTTGCCCATATGTATATCCTTGTCCATTGTGGTTACTCGCGTATTTCCTACTTTGTAATTCATGTTATCGTGTTTCTGTCATATGGTTGGTTATCTTATACGTACATTTGGAAGGATGAGTTGAACGCACGAAGGGTGTTGACGTGCTAATTGAGTTGTTACATAAATTTATTTATATATGGTGAGGATGAGATAGAAGCACGAGGGGTGTTACCGTGCCATGTTACTTGATATCTTGGATACACTTCTTATACCAGGAAAGATTGTAAATCTTCTACTGTAATTCCTGCTAGTAATTGTTGATTGTCTCACAAAGTTGTAGACGGTACTTTTGTCTATTATATTTTGAACTGCCTATACTGTTAGTCAAATTTACAGTTTATAACAAATTACATCTTTCAACTAAAAGACTCGTCACTACTTCGACGAGGTTAGAAAAAATACTTACCAGTACATAGGGTCGGTTATAATGATACTGCACTTCTGCACATTGTGTGCAGATTTTTGAGCGGAGCTTCTAGTGACGTTGGATGCTGATTCGGAAGATGTTCGTGCGTTTGGATATAGTTGCCACTTGTCCATGGTATCTTAGGTTATTGTTAATCTGTTTATGTAACCTTCAAGAAGAACATGTATTTATTTATATCAATTTTGAAATTCCAAATCTTAGAAGGTCGTGATTCGTACCACTAGGTCTTGGGTAAATTTGTAAATGTTCAGCTAATTCTTTACTATTTTCCTAGAATCTCTTTTGGATTGTATTTTTTGTTAGTTGGCTTACCTAGCGGATCGACTTAGGTGCAATTACGACTAGTGATTTTTTGGTCGTGACAATGTGGTATCATAGCCCTAGGTTTGTAGGTTCTATGAGTCATGAGCAAGTGTTTAGTAGAGTCCTGCGGATCGGTACAATGACGTCCATATCTATCTTCGAGAGGCTACAGGGCATTTAGGAAAAATTTCCCTTTCTTATTTCCTTATCGTGCGGCCTTGTTTCAACTTGAAACCTACGACTTTGACTCCTCCCAATCGCTCATATGTGATGTTGTGCGCTCAGTATCCGCTATGTGCTACAGATGGATTATGACGGGCTATAGATGCTTAATTATCATCGATGTGTTGTCTAGATTCAAAAGCGGATGCAATGTTAGATCTTCTAGTCGTTCATTTGTGTTTTGAGGCAGGTTCATATGGTTTATTGATAAGTGCAGGTTTGGGAAGATTGGCTGGTGGCCTGGCTATTATGATTAAGGTAAGTGCATGGCACGTGTCGATCTGAGTATAACTGGTGGGCTATCTCCTGCATGATGGGTTTGGATCGTGTGTCTCGTATGAGGTTTCCATTCGGTGGACTACATACGTAATCATTTCAGAGCATTTGGGGAAGTGTTTGATCACTACAATGGTGGGTAATCGCTTGGCTGAGTCTTCGTGGTGTTCTATGATAAGCATGGCATGAGTTTTGAAGTATTCAGCTGAATAATTGTGCCAGATTGAGGCATGCTGTGAAGATATGGTATCTTGGGTTGTTGATGGGGTGTTCTATGGCTTCGAGCTAAGTTGTGGAGTCTGCTAAAGGCGATCGAATTATAGGGTCATAGGCCATATCAATTTTCGGACCGAGAGATTGCTTGGTTATTTCTTTGGATGGTCATATGCCGGTGAAGCACGGGTTGCTCGATGAATATTAGTTATGTATTGGAGATTAGAGTAATATGAGTAGTTATCGAAAAGGTTCAGGAGAGTTCCCGGTCTTATGTATCTTTTAAGGATTTTTGAATTTGTTTGCGGGTGGGCTTAAAAATGGTAACCAATGGTAATTGAATCTGCGGCATTTTCTTGTCAAGGAAGGTCTATATGTCAATGTTGGAGTGATGCAAGAAATGGCTTTAGGTTCCCAGGAAGTTCCCTCAGGGCAGTCATATCAGATTGAGTTACTTTCGGGGTTGGCAGTCGCCGTGACCCGGTTGAGTTAGAGGTGAGTGGTTCTGATTACTTGATTATGTATTACTGAGTTCCGAAGAACATATCATGGTTATGACCACGGTCGGAGTTGATGTTTTCTACAGTTATAGAAGCTATATTGCATGTGGTGGTGTTCTCCAGGATTGAGTTAAATGAAAGATTCCCGGGTGATGAGGTGTTCTGCTTATGGTTCAGAGTTGACTATGAGACTTTCGTAGTGTTGCGAGTTAGAATGTTAGAGGCGACGGGCCATGTGGGGTCGAAAGGTTGTATGTACAAGGTTATGATTTAGTTTTGGAGGGAAGGATACGAGTTCTTGATGTCTCGGACAATTTCGGGTGTTTAAAGTCTTGTTGGCACTATGGGATTCCCATCGAAGTAGAGGTCGCTTGTTGGCAGGCACATTGTGTTTCGACTTATGGGTGTTTCTCCGTGAGATGATGGAGTATGAATTACGTGTTAGCTATTTGAGAAGCGGTGTTGAGATTGGGTATTAAAATTCTAGTATTTGTGAGGCTTAGAGACTGAATGTTCTTGTTGGCAGACTATTCCTTGATTGTGATTATGAAGGAGTGTAAAAGATTGGATGATTAATGGTAGGTGTTATAGAAAGGTTGCTATAGACTTTTGGAAGGTTTATTACATGTTTGAGGATGACCGAAATTTGGTTTGGGGATAATTTTGAACCCAATGAGGGTGTGTATTTTGTATCAGGTTGGATTTGCTTGCTCTTACGCAGTTGATGCCACATGTATATCATCGGGTGGAGTGGATGATATTCGCGCCTTGGTTTATGTGATATGGTTCTCTCTTATGCTATGACGGGTTGTGAGGGTTACATGATTCTTCGCACGTATATTGTGATTCAGTTTAGGCCTCATGGCACTATGTGCGAGGTGGCCTTTGTGATGTTGATTTGCTTATTGCACCATAGTTGTGCTTGAATTTCTCAGTATTGTTTGTTCCTTATAATTTTTCCCACAATTATATTTTGTACACTCTGTTGTGCTTGATGTTGACGCACATGTGATTACTGAGCACGAGTATTATGGCTCGAAGGGTACCCTATATGGATTGATATGATGGGATCGGGTGCCACACCGGTACAATGATGAAATATGGCTCCTTAATTCTATTTCGTGTATTTTTCTTTCACCTTGTTGAGAATAGTTAATAGTAAAATGCTAAAATTTCCCGCCTGCTTAACTTTCTTATTAGTTTTCTTATTTAGTTTTCTTAATGTTAGCTGTCATATCTGAATTATTACTTGGTAGTGTACGGAATCGGGTTGTGTGTGGCTCCATATGTTTATTGTTGAAGCTTGTCTGTGCGGCTGCTCGTATTGGATGAGATGAGGTTTCTACACCTGAGGTTTGCGCTATTGTATTGGGATGAGTAAGGTTTGGAAGAATAACACTATATTTTTTTAAGTATGTGGACACTCTGGTCGGGTGAGTGAGTTTCTTGACTTATTGATCAGATGAGTGGTTAAGCGATTATGCTTGTTTCTTTCTTTATCGGTAGGGTATGAAGGTTTTGAAATAGACTCTAATCGGTATGATGTTTGCTACCGGCACCGGATTTGTTTTAGGAAGTAATGATGGTCGACAGTTCCTATTGTGAGTGTCGAAGTAATGTGGTATATCATGTGATCACATCTTGTGTTATGCTTGTGACTTGATACAACTTGTTCAGACTTATGCAATGTGTGGCTGTGGGATTCAGGTCTTGTAATGAGTTCTGGATGATATATATTGAGTTCTAAAGTTTAAGGACCAAGGTTGAAATAAGGATCTCTAATTATGTTGGGTTGGCGGGCTTATGTGGATCAGGGTGAAATGGGATCACCCCCGAGTTTATGTGTAGTAGGGTTATGCCTTGATTTGATAGCTTTGGAACGACTCTTGGACGTTCGAGGACGAACGTGTGTTTAAGTGGTGGAGGATATAACAACCTGACAAGTCGTTTTGAGTATTTTCACTTTGCTCGGTAGTTTACGTGCGTGAGTATCTACATATGATGTATTTTGACTTATGTGAATCGTCGGTTTTGGTTTTCAGGTTATTCGGGACTGATTTGGAAAAATGATTCTCAACTAGGGAGCTTTAAATTTGAAAGAGTTGACCGAGTTTGACTTTTTAATATTTGACCTTGGATTGGAATTTTGATGGTTCCATTAGCTCCATTGGGTGATTTTGGAATTAGGAACGCGTCCGGATTGTGATTTGGAGGTTCGTAATTGACTTTGGCTCGAAATAGCGAAAGTTGGACTCAATTTGTGTGGCTTGTGAAAACCTAGTTAACGTTATTAGTTACTGCAATGTTGTTTGAGTTGGACTCTTCCAGTAGGGAAGCGTAAGTCTATGAAATATTAAGTAGATAAGTGTATATCTTGTTCATACTTTGTAGCAATATAATCTGTAGGATTATTTGATAGAATTCAATGTCTATCAAAGATTGAGTAGACGTACAAGTATATATATTATTCTTACGATGTACCAATATTTGATAGAACTCAATGTCTATCAAATGCTCCAATCCTTGGTCATTCCACAGATTCAAAATGCTGGAGTTTTTTTATAGTATTTCAGGATCGTTCTTTCCACACAAAAAAAACTAGCAAAGATAGAACAGTTTGATAATAGTGGTTCCAATAGAGGAGCATTGTAAACCTCTTCCGGATGACGTATGGATGGATATTCTGAGCAAACAAAAGACCTATTCTGTTGCCAACATGTCTGCAAACATCGGTTTTGTCAAAATCATACATATATATGTCCTGTGAGTAAACCATTTTTTGGTGTTATTCAAAAAGAATTTGGACGACTGAAGTGCTTGACTTGAGGGATAACAATTTGGGTGGGAGAATTCCAGCAGAAATAGGAGACCTGCAATCGTTAAGAAGCTTGTTGATTAACAACTATAACTTTGAAGGAAGCATGCCTTTGAAAATTGGGAAACTTCATTTTCTCTACGTGTTGCAATTTGACGAAACAGTCATCTCTGCTGCAGCTGGAACAGGATGTATAAGCAGAAAAATTTGGGCAGTGTTTTGAGCCGTTCGGAGGTCACTACACGCATGATGGCATTTTTGGAGCATCGCTTGGCTTGCTCAGTATTGTAATTGACTTGTTCGAGGTAAGTGTTTTGCCTAACTTTGTTGAGGGAATTTTTCCTCTTATTTGTTATTGCTTGCTACCTGCGGGGGTGATACATATATGAGGTGACGAGCGTATATGTATGTGCCAGGGTTAATCATGCTTAAGGTTGGATTATGTTACATTTATGTTTGTAGAATTTCGTGACTTGTTTCTTCACGCCTCACTTTACTTCTAGATTTTAAGAACCTAGTATTAAATGTTAGAATCGAGACTTAGCCTATTATAATTTGATCAAATTTGATGGAACTCTGAGAATACATTGATGTGTCTACTTCGTTCATCTCTATGCATCATCAATAATACATTGTTACGGCCGATATTTTGAGATGCTAGATTCCATACTTGTACTGTTGATAAATTGTGGGATTTGTGGAAGTACTTGAATTATGTGTTCCTTGAGGGTTCATTGAATCATTGTTGGATTGGAAATCTGTGATTGAGAATTTGTTTGGAATATTCGTTTGGACACTCTCCTCGATGTTATTTATACTTCCTACCTTACTATTTTATTGATATTCATATGCTTGGTAAGGAAGAGTGTAAAGCACGAAGGGTGATATCGTGCCATTTTATATTCATTATCATGTGAGGAAGAGTGTAAAGCACGAAGGGTGATGCCGTGCCATTTTATATTCATTATCATGTGAGGAAGAGTGTAAAGCACGAAGGGCGATGCCGTGCCATTTTATATTCATTATCATGTGAGGAAGAGTGTAAAGCACGAAGGGCGATGCCGTGCCATTTTATATTCATTATCAAGTGAGGAAGAGTATAAAGCACGAATGGTGATGCCGTGCCATTCCATATACATTATCATGTGAGGGAAGAGTATAAAGCACGAAGGGTGATACCGTGCCATATCATGGGAGAGTAAAAGCACGAAGGGTGATGTCGTATCATTTATATTTACACTTTTAATATTGTGAGGTCATGGCACGAAGGGTGTTTCCGTGCAGGTGAGGATGAGGGACATGCATTATAATGTGATATCTGTTTTCTGTGTATACATTTATGCCTTTACCTTGAGCTGTTATTGTCGAAATTATATATTTTGTGTGATATGTTGTTATTGTCCCGTACTTGAAATCTATATTAATTGTCGTCGCGTTGTCCATGTCTTTTACTTGATTAACATGCCTATGCCATGCCTATTTCCTGCTTTTAAAATTGTACTCATGTCATACCTATTCCGTCACACTCTAGTTTAAGCATTACGTCATGCTAGTCATTCACGCCCTTACTTGTTAACTTGGAAAGATCATGTGTTTCCTTATTATTTGTCATATTTTTACTTAGACCTCCAATATGCTAGTTAATTGACGTTGATATCCCTTACTTAATTGTTGTTATTACTCACGTGCTTTCCGTTTAGTTCTTTACTGTTGCCCATATGTATATCCTTGTCCATTGTGGTTACTCGCGTATTTCCTACTTTGTAATTCATGTTATCGTGTTTCTGGCATATGGTTGGTTCTGTTAGACGTACATTTGGAAGGATGAGTTGAACGCACGAAGGGTGTTGACGTGCTAATTGAGTTGTTACATAAATTTATTTATATATGGTGAGGATGAGATAGAAGCACGAGGGGGGTTACCGTTCCATGTGACTTGATATCTTGGATACACTTATTATACTAGGAAAGATTGTAAATCTTCTACTGTAATTCCTGCTAGTAATTGGTTACTGTCTCACAGAGCTGTATACGATACTTTTGTCTATTATATTTTGAACTGCCTATATTGTTAGTCGAATGTACAGTTTATAACAAATAGCATATTTCAACTAAAAGCCTCGTCACTACTTCGATGAGGTTAGACAAAATACTTACCAGTACATGGGGTCGGTTATACTGATACTGCACTTCTGCACATTGCGTGCAGATTTTGGAGCGGAGCTGCTAGTGAGGTCGGATGCTGATTCAGAAGATGTTTGTGCGTTTGGATATAACTACCACTTGTCCATGGTAGCTTAGGTTATTATTAATCTGTTTATGTAACCTTCAAGCAGAACATGTATTTATTTGTATTAGTATTGAAATTCCAAATCTTAGAAGCTCGTGATTCGTACCACCAGGTCTTGGGTAAATTTGTAAATGTTCAGCTAATTCTTTACTATTTTCTTATAATCTCTTTTGGATTGTATTTTCTGTTAGCGGATCGACTTAGGTACCATCACGACTAGTGATTTTTGGGTCGTGACAACGGTACACGACATGACGCCAACCTCCATACCCCCCGCCTCGGAAAAGCCAGAAGACAAACAAATTCCCGAGGATAATGAAGAAGACTTCCTCACCCCACGAAACTTCGTTGCCCCTAAAGAATCAGACGCAACAAAATCAGCAATTGAAGAACTGGAGCATGTTATTTTGATCGAACACCTCCCGAATCGAAAAGTATACCTGGGAACGGGATTAACCCCCGAAATCAGGAAAAAACTCATTCAATTTCTTATCAACAACATCGATTGCCTTGCTTGGTCCAATTTAGACATGACAGAGATCCCGCCAGAGATAACCACACATCGACTAAGCGTCGAACCCAGGTTCAAACCGGTAAATCAGAAAAGAAGACCTCAGACCGAGGTAAAACATGCATTCATCAAGGACGAGGTAACAAAACTCCTCACAATAGGGTCTATTAGGGAAGTAAAATATCCCGAATGGTTGGCAAATATAGTAATGGTTCCCAAAAAGGGGAATAAGCTAAGAATGTGCGTAGATTATATAGACTTCAATAAAGCATGCCCCAAAGATTCATTCTCATTGCCTAACATCGATCGCTCGATTGATACCACAGCGGGCCACAAGATCTTCACCTTTCTCGATGCTGACTCCGGGTATAATCAAATTCAGATGAACCCGGAATAGAGGGAAAAGACTTCGTTCATCACGAAGGTTGGCACTTACTGTTATAATGTAATGCCCTTCGGGCTAAAAAATGCAGGATCCACGTACCAACGCCTAGTTAATAAGATGTTCGAACATGAGGTTTACATTGACGACATGCTTGTTAAGTCCCTGCGCACACATGAATATTTGACCCATTTGCAGGAAACTTTTGACATCCTTAGAAGATAAAATATGAATCTCAACCCCGAGAAATGTGCCTTCAGCATACGTTCGGGAAAATTTTTAGGCTTCATGGTATCAAACAAGGGGATTGAAATCAACCCCAACAAAATCAAGGCCCTCGAAGAAATCACGGTGGTAAACAATGTGAAGTCCGTACAACGGCTGACCGGGCGGATAACGGCTTTAGACCAATTCATCTCAAGGTCATCAGATTGGAGCCATCACTTTTCTCCTTAATCAAAAATAAAAACAACTTCTAGTGGACTCCGGAGTGCCAGAACGCCTTACAGGAGTTAAAGTGGTACCTCTCAAGTCCGCCTTTGCTCCACACCCCGAAAGAGGGCGAGACACTATACTTATACTTGGTTTTTTCCAAGGTAGCGGTAAGCGGTGTGTTGGTTCGAGAAGAACAAGGTATGCAATTCCCTGTCTACTATGTGAGTCGGACCCTGGGAGATGCTGAAACCAGGTACCCGCACTTAGAAAAGTTATCTCTTGCATTAATAAGTGCATCTCGAAAATTAAAACCTTATTTTCAGTTTCATCATATATGTGTTTTAACTACATATCCCCTTCGAAACATTTTGCATAAGCCCGAATTATCAGGTCGATTGGACAAATGGGATATTGAAATTGGTGGGTATGATGTCGAATACTAAACTCGAACGGCTATCAAGTCTCAAATTTTGGCAGACTTCGTGGCCGACTTTATGCCTGCCCTCGTGCCCGAGGTAGAGAAAGAACTCTTGCTAAAAGCGGGTACCTCATCGGGGGTATGGACCCTACTCACCAACGGTGCCTCAAACGTGAAAGGGTCCAGGCTCAGCATTGTTCTAAAACCGCCTACAGGCGGCCTAATTAGACAATCTATAAAAACTTCGAAACTGACTAACAACGAGGCTGAGTATGAGGCTATTATTGCAGGTCTCGAGCTGGCCAAGGGTCCAGGAGCAGAAGTCATAAAAGTAAAATGTGACTCCCTTCTGGTAGTAAACCAAGTAAACGGGAGCTTCGAGGTTCGAGAAGATAGGATGAAAATATACCTAGACAAACTTCAATTCACATTGCACCGCTTCAAAGAATGGACTCTGGTCCACATACCTCGAGATCAAAATAGCAAGGCTGATGCACTCGCAAACCTGGGGTCGTTCGTCGAAGAAAATGACATCCTCCCCTAGACCGTAGTTCAACTATCCAATTCAGTAATTGAAGAAGGCCACACTGAGATCAACTATACCAGTCTAACATGAGATTAGAGAAATAAGTACATCGATTATCTGAGAAGTGGGAAGCTTCCACGGACCCGAAGGAATCAAGGGCTCATCGAACAAAAGCAGCCTGATTTTCACTCAACGAGAATGGAACTCTATATAGAAGGACCTTCGATGGGCCCCTAGCAGTATGTTTGGGACCGGGGGACACCGACTACGTGCTCCGATAAATCCACGAGGGCACCTACCGAAATCACTCTGGTGCCGATTCTTTAGTTCGAAAGGTGATCTGAGCGGGTTATTATTAGGACATCATGGAGAAGGACACCAAATAATTTGTCCAAAAATGCGACAAGTGCCAAAGATTTGCACCAATGATTCACCAACCTTATGAACAACTACATTCAGTCTTGTCACCATGGCCGTTCATGAAATGGGGAATGGATATCGTCGGTCCCCTGCCAACGGCACCAGGCAAAGCAAGATTTATTCTATTTATGATTGACTACTTCTCAAAATGGGTGGAAGCACAGGCCTATGAGAAGATAAGAGAAAAAGAAGTCATCGACTTCATCTGGGATCACATCATGTGCCGATTCAGATCCTATCCGAGATAACATGTGATAACGGAAAGTAGTTCACCGATGGAAAAGTAACAAAGTTCCCCGAAGATCGTAAGATCAAAAGGATCCTATCAACGCCCTAACACCCATGTGCAAATGGCCAGGCCGAATTCACAAACAAGACCATCATTCAGAACTTGAAAAAGAATTTAGAAAATGCGAAGGGAAAATGGAGAGAAACGCTATCCGAAGTGCTATAGGCATATCGAACAACCTCGAAATCAAGCACAGGAGAGATGCCATTCTCTTTGGTGTATGGGTCCGAGGCTTTGATACCGGTCGAGGTCGGAGAGCCAAGCGCCAGATTCCGACATGCCACCGAGGACTCAAACAATGGGTCCATAACCACAACCCTCGAACTGTTAGATGAAAAGCGAGAGGCTTCACTGGTCCGAATGGCTGCCCAAAAACAAAGAATCGAAAGATACTATAACAAGAGAACAAACCTCCAACATTTCGGAGTCGGGGACTTAGTCCTAAGGAAAGTCACACTAAACACTAGAAACCCTAATGAAGGTAAGCTAGGCCCGAGCTGAGAAGGACCATACAACGTCCTCGAAGTAATCGGCAAAGGGTCCTACAAACTCGGCACCATGGAAGGCGAGCAACTTCCAAGCAATTGGAATATATCAATGCTCAAGCGCTATTATTTCTAAGGTATAACCTTCTCCTTTTCATTTTTTGCTTCACACTAATTCTTTACAGGTGTCCGATGAAAGACACCAAAATATCCTTCGACTTGAAGACCTTAGATTTTAAAGCATGCGTTGCACTCTTTTCCTCCGATTGGGTTTTATCTCGATAAGGTTTTTAATGAGGCAACATCTATATGCTACCTAAAGAGAACTCAACAAGTATTCAAGGCTTCTCTTAAATCACCCTCAAATACTGGGGGGCATCCCCCCGGGAGACCAACTCCTCGAAGAAATTGAAATGAGCCAAAGAGGGTCTCGGCAGGAGAATGATGTATCGGATCAAATGATCGAATGAACCGTGTCCACATAGATAATCGAACCCTCGATGGCAAAAACATGTATGCTTGTACCAAGTAATCGAAGGAGTATCTTTTAAAACACTCCATGCTTCAAAGAAATTTACTATTTTCACAAGAATTGGCTTCAGGGCCAAAAACTCCCGAACACTCGGGGACTGTTATCGACCACCAGCTCATCGAGCTACCAAAACTCGAAGTCATAAGACTTTGATCGGGCATGTTCAAACTCATAAGCCCTCAATGAGGCATGTTCAAACTCATAAGCCCTCAATGAGGTAATATCAAATATGTAAGACCTCAACGAGGCATGTTCAAATTTATAAGCCCTCAATGAGGCAACATCGAAAACTTGAAGCCGTAAGACCTCAGGGTTGGAAACTTCGAGCTCATAAGACCTTAATGAGGCAACACCAAATCTGTAAGATCTCAAGCAAGGAATGTACAAATCTGTAAGACCTCAAGCAACGCATTTACAAATATGTAAGACCTCAAGCAAGGCATGTACAAATATGTAAGACCTCGAGCAAGGCATGTACGATTCTGTAAGACCCTTGAAAAAGGGGATGGCCCCGATATCAAAGCCAAGGCTATATATTCGAACTTGTAATACCTCTAAAAAGGCATACCCTCGATACATACGCCGAGGTTACCTAACCCAGGGACTAAAGGGCTACGACAAAACATAATGACTACGGTCATAGGGCTCTGACCAAACTAACGTGACTCAGAGACGTCCGGCCGTTGCCATAAAATTACAGGCCTTCAATTACTTTGAAAATACTTAGAAAAGAACCGATTTACTAGGCTACCCTCGGCATAAGCAAAAGAGCTTCGATCATATCAGCTCCAAACAGGAAAAAGGCTTCGAAAATTCAGCCTTCGAGCAAACCTCCCGAGGTGCTCATTTATCATCACACAACAACTCATAATCGAGGTTCTATCAAGCCGTCAAAGAGTCAGACGAACACAAAAACTTCAAAAAGTCTTTAGCGAGGGAAAACTATATCTATATTAGAGGTCGTACCGACCCAATGCGTAAGAGCCTAAGCACCAGCCTAAAGAGCCTCAAGGCCAATCTAAATAGAGCCTAAGGGCCAATGTGTAAGAGCCTAAACGCAAGCCTAAAGAGCCTCAGGTCCAATCTAAAAAGAGCCTCAGGGCCAATCTAAATAGAGCCTAAGGGACAATGCGTAAGAAACTAAACGCTAGCCTAAAATGCCTCAAGGCTCATCTAAAACAAGACTAAGGGTCGATGCATAAGAGCCTAAGGGCCAACTTGAAGAGCCTTAGGGCCAATTTAAATACTTAAGGGTCGATGAGCTCGAAGTCGAAACCCGACTCGAAGACTGATCCCTAAACAGGTTAGCAATCAAGCATTACCAATTGCTCATCAAGCACATAACCCCAAGTGTTTCATTCCAAAGTCCAACTCATCAAACTAGTCACTGACGAGCATCAAAATTCAAAACAAAAAACAAAGACTCAAGCAAAGGGAAATCCATATAGAGGAAAAACCGAAAGGTGTCTTTTTTATATATACACAATAATGTAGGAATACATTGACAATGCTCTATAAAGATCCATACACAAAGAAATCAGAAAAAACCTAATTTACCACCGGGGTTGTGCCTTCAACGGCTCCCTCGGAAGTCACACCTTCAAAATCTAGGCCCTCGGCCCCAGATCTTCGACGTACTCTTCCCCCCGGACTTCGCCTTCATCATCTTCCGAGCTACTGCTCGACACACCGTCTAAAGAAAGCAGGACCGCTGATTCCTCTTCCAGGGTCTTCACCCTCTCTATTTCAGCAGACAGATCGATGCCTCCTGCATGTATATTCTCGAGAGCCTGTCCCCGAGACTGTAACCGGGAATGCTCTAGGGCTCGGGTCAATTTTAGCTCGGCCTCCTCAGACACTTTCCTAGCCTCTGCATTCACAATAATAATATCCTCTTTGTACGAGTATATGAGCGCATCGGCTTCGGTCCTGGCTGTAGACAGTGCGACAACCAATTCAGCAAGGAGATCCTTGTACTTACTGCTCTTCACCCTTGCATCATGAAGATAATGCTCAACCGAAGCCAATATCCTCTGAAGGGTACCCTTCTTGGAGACTATCTCATACATGTGCCGTTTGAGTTCGAGAATTTCAGCGTCCCTGGCTCGGAGCTCCTCTCTCATCAAGGCATCTTTCTTCTCAAGATATAAAGATCAACCCAAATGTGTTAAAACACAAAAGTCGGGTAAGCATGTAAATAAAAGCAAAAGGAGACCGTATCACCTGCTCAGCAAGATTGGTCCTCTCTTGAGACACCGCCCCCAATTGAGCTCGAAGGTCACGGAGTTCCTCCTCTTTCTTAGTAAAAAGAGCTCTAAGCTCATCAGCCTCCAATGAAAGTCTCTTACACTCTTCCTCGTAGTGGGTTAACTCGGCTTGAGACTTAGCGAAGGTCTGATTGTAAAGCACTATGGCCTGAAAGCACCAAAGAAACAAAATTAGAAAGATGAAGATCAGGGCCCTGAATAGAATTAACAAAAAATTACCTGTTTGCAGAGCCTCTCAGCTTTCTCGAAAATGAGCGAGGCGTTAGGTTCGGGATTTTTCTCGGTCTTAGTGAAGATCCCTTCAAATATATTCTTCTCTCCGAGGGACACCCTCGCATTGGAAGATTCTACATTATGGGCATCCCGTATCTCCCTTAGAGAAAATGTTGAAACCGGTGGAGAATCACTTACATCAATAACCCCGGCTGGATCAATCAGGGCCTTCGACTCACAACTGGGATCCCCTAACTCATCTACCGAGTGTCCTTCAGCTCGGGGAATATTGTGGCTGTCAACCAGCTCAGGGACATCATCTGATCCACCCTCGAGAGCCTCTCCGGCCCGAGGCGGGATGGCATCATCGACGTCTGGTTTAGAAGACCTCGGCTCAATAATCATTGACTCAGAAAAAATTGAAGCAGTTACGCTTCCACTTCCCTCGGGCGCTATTGGGGAATCATTTTTCTCGGTTAAGTCCACGGAATCGGCCTTAGGCTTTTGCACTCTATCCCTCTTTGGCTTTAAGGGCTCAATCAGCGATTTCCCTCTTCTCTTCGTCTCCTCATTTGGTTTTGGGGTATCTGCTTCCCCAAGCGGTGCTTCTCTTATCAATGGGACCTCCCCCAGTCCTGAATAAGCACAAAACATGAACATAAGAAGTTAGAATATATTCAGGGGCTTTCTACTTTAAAGAACCTGGGTACTGCAAGATTAAAAGCCCCACCATGATTTTTAGATTCCCATCGGCCCCTGAACAGGTCGCGCCATACGCGCTCAGCATACGGGCAGGTCAAATCGAGCTGGAGAACCTAGCCCGAGAGATACTTAACCGCATCAGGATACTACATAACAGCTGCATCGTCAAAGGGAGTTAGTTCAAGGGGAAGTCATTGTTGTAGCTGCGTTCGTGAAAAAGAATATATTCTCCAGATTTGGTACTCCACTGGCCTT
>ML311664.1:0-38972 GCA_005239505.1 Nicotiana paniculata | reverse complement strand
AAAGGAATATTTACACTAAAATAGTATAACATTTGAGTGTGGTCAAAAATTAGTTGTTCATAATTATAATACTTGAGAAATATTCAGATAGGAGTTGGGGTAGTTAAAGGTACTGTATGAGTGTTTAGAAAATAAAAGAGAGTGTCACTGGGAAGACAGTCAAAATATCAGTTTAGAAGAAACCTTACAAGCACAAGGGCGTGGAGATAAGTAACTACAGATAATTATAGGCGAGGAAGGACTTCAAAAATTCTATCGGGTATACAACGTAATAAGCTCGCAGATTTACAAGAGTTAGAGGGTCCTCCCTAGGTACTGCAATGAAAGACTAGCTGAGAAAATAAGGAAGAAGGCTTCAACCTAAACATAGTAACTTGAAGAAGAAATGGTCTTTTAATAGCAGTCTCACTACAACATTTTGTGCACTCCATAAGAAAGTGGTCCGACACCTATCGTCGCTAATGAGCGGGAAGTGAAACCAAAAGTAATGGTCAAAATCATATGAATTGAACAAATATCTAAGATGGGAACAAGATAAGCTAAGTATGCATGGAACAAGGGGGCAGAAAGACCAGGAAAAGTAATTGCTTACGTTTAAAGAAAGCTGAAATGGAACGAAAATAATTATTCGATCAATGATCCAGAGTTAGTTACGTTACGAACGCACTTAAGATTTCGACGTATTATCCATGCAGTATATATATATATTGGCATTCATACAGCTGTAAAAGACTCTGGTATAAGTTAAAAGAAAGAATTGAGCCTAGGACATAGACAAAGGATTGACTTGTTAGAAGATGGTATCATGGATATTCCATAGCGCCATGAAAGGCTAAAGTAATAACTAATACCAGGAGCCGCAGATTGGAAGATAGCTTAAGCCTATATGAAGGCTGATCAGAAGGAAGACGAAACTAAAGAGTTTAATCAGCTAAGTAAATCAGGAGCTTGATTATTGGGCCTCAAAAATTATAGGAATCGTGATTGAGAACATAGCAAGAATCACTCTTAATATCATAGGTACAAGAGAGATAGTACAACAACCATATCTTATAACGGCTCTACGATAAAGCCAGTTAGAAGAGTACCATCATCATAAGATGTCTCAGATTGTGTATGCACCAAAGGTGCAAGTATGGAAGGAAGGTCATGAAAGAGATAGAAGATGTGATGCAAAATTTTAAGGTAAGTAAAGTAAAGGTAAACAACGTACGAGATACTCAAAATGCAGAAGGTTGTGAATAGTCCATACTTCAGATAGAAGACTAGAAGCGCTGAGATTCAGTATCTAGGAATGATAGCGGCATCGTCAGTAGCATATCTTCCAACCTATGGTTTCTAGGTACCGAGAAGTCTAGTTAAGAGAGTAAAGAAGAGTTAGAGACTATGTAATATCTCGCTTGATGTTCCAGAATAACATAAGGAAATTAATGGTGCAAGCAAGTTGAAGGAAGGTTGTGAGTAGTATAAATGGATATGTGTAAATCGCAAGCTAAAGTATGGTAGAGCGACAAGGGTCTAGGAAGAAAGGAGTAAGGATAAGAAAGGGCAAGTGAGCAAGTGACAAGAATGGACAAGTCCTCGATATTAAGCCCACGAAAACAAGAGAACTGCTGGTTTCTCTAAGTTACAGGAAGCTCAACATAGCTTGAATGAACTCAAAAGAGTCTAAGACTAGTAGCATTTAGAAGAGATGGAATGCTACCCTGGTAATAGAATGAGGGTGTAATTGTGACAGATAAAGGATGACGTTTGGGCCTTCGATTGAGTAATGATTTGAATAAGAAGAAGAAGAAAAGGGGATTTCAAGAATAGTACATAATTAAAATACCCACGTAAGTGAATCACATTGGGTTGCTATGAAATAGGGTTATGGAAGTATAGTATTGCCCCTAGGTGGATCAGCCTAATTACTCTAGATGTCCCCGATGAGACGTGAGCCCTAGAGGAAGTGTTATATAAGAGGTCAAGTTATCAGCGATAGACTATGGATAAATGTTAAGGTGAATTGACAACAGATGGATAAATTTCCAACGTATGAGAGGAGATAAGGAATCCATCCTTTTGATGAACAGTAATAAGGAAGCACTAAAGGACTTGGATTTATACATCTATGATAAGAAGCGAGAGAGTAACCTGGAATTGGATAACAGACCTCGATAATAGTAAAATCAAGGTAAAAGTTATGGTATAGTACGAATTACCTAGATAAAGTAAATTCACACGAGTGGATAATCGGGCTATGAAACAAGATATAGCAATAGTCATAAGTTCGAAAAAGTACCGAGCAAAAAACTTCAGTACACCTATACATGCCCAAAGGGACATCTTGTCAAGTTATGTATATGTTCCCAAAATGAGGCCTAGAGATTGGCTAAAAGCTGAAGGAAAGAGTCGCATAGGCGCATATACAAGGAAAAAGTCGTACATGCTGCATGACCGAAGGTACCAACAGTTACGAGATTGAAAGGATTCCGGCCACAAGTCATGGTGTGAGAAAGAGACCTAAAGGGAGGAATGCCTTGGCCTTTGGATTTATTCACAGAACAGTTGCCTAGATGGTAAGGACAGTATTAAAACCATTTGTAGGAGCTATCAGTGCACCAATCAACATTGGAGGACGAATGTTCCAAAGGGGGAATGATGTTACACCCAATATTTTCGTACGTGAAACTAAGCCATAAGTAAATTGATAAAAGCTCAGAAATGAGACCATCCCGTATTTTCGTACGTTAAAATTTTGTCGTAAGTTAATCGACGTAAATTCGGGAATAAGATTATTTTGAGATTTTAAGCATTGTGCTACTTCAAACAAGTAATAAGTAAATTCGTGAAAGTGAGAAGGTAAGCAAATCGAAGAAAATAAGTTTCGTCGAAGTTTGACAATTTGGAATAAAATACGGTTCGAGCTATAATATCCGGTATTTATGGACTAGTGCTATACAAGGTATCACATGACCATGATGGTATGATGTATAAGGTATGTTAAAAATGAGTAGTATTTTAAGTAATTTTAGATAATTCTTAATTATGTGGATAATTAGTTAATTATTGGTCTAATGGGAGATTAACCATATAATTAAGGATTTGTGAATAATTAATAGGTGGGGGACAAATTCCCCCACGTGCAGCCAAGAAGCTTTAGCTAAAAATGACTCTTAAGTCATGTACTTGATGTCACAACTAGAAGATCTTATGGCCAAGTCATCCTAATGTGCGGCCCACTCTCTTTAATAAAGACTCCAATATAAGTCAACCAAATACATATGTTGCATTTACAATTCGAAGAGAATTGCAATTGTAGGCAATAGATGGAGCTCACACATTTAAGGATCTCTTTACTTCATAAAGAGAGATGCATATTCATGATTTACGTGAGAATTTTCATCTTCGACAATTTAACAAAATCTCACAAGCTTCTTCAAAAATTCAAACGAGAATTCTTAGTATCTTAGTGTTGATTCCCAATTTTTTCTCAAACTATTTTTTTTAAAATTTTGCATATATACCTCAAAATCACTTTTCATAATAATTGGCATTTTTTCATAGTTTTACCAATTTATTTTCCTATTTATTTAGTGTTTTATATTTAATAACTATTTATAAATTTCATTACAAGTAATTTCAAATTATTTCTTAGCTCAATATACCATTATATTCCTGTCAGGATTTAATTCTTTCATAAATTTGCGAATGTTGGCATTATTTAATTATAACTATAGCAATTTTACAATTATAGACTAATCATATATTTTATACCATTTTAATCACTGATTTGCCATTTTATATTTCTTATATTAGCTAATTAACTTAATTGTACTTATTTAACCTCAATTTTATTTTTTGTATAATTATTAGCTGTTTTATTAATTATTTATTTAATTTTAATGGGTATTTAACAATTAGCCACATTTATTTAAATTATAGCCTAACTCTAAACCCAACCCACCTAATTTATTTAACCCAATCTGCCCAGCCCAAACCCAAATACTTACCCGGCCCAATTTCAAACCAATCTGAGCCGTTGACCAAATTAGATCAACGGCCCAGATATTGCTTACCATAATTAAACCCCAACTACCCCCCTCTCACCCCTCATTCTCTCACGACCCCTCATCTCTCTACTCTCATCTCTCTCTCTCTCTCTCTCTAGTCTCTTCTGGAGACCTCCGTCTCTTCAGTTCCGATGAACTGCTTCATCTTCTCCGGCCACCCCTTTGCCAGAGACCTTGAAGCTTTCGTCTTCTTTCCTCTCATGGCTCTCCTATGCCGGTGATGTCCTCCCTAAGGCCCTCAAAGGGATAGAACCTGTCTGCTTACACCCATGGTGTTCTGTCTACTTCAAGCCTCCAAAGCTTGATTCCGAGTAGGGTTTATGACCTTGAGGCTCGAGCCAGTGCTGTTCGAGGTCTTTCTCATCTTCTCTGAGGTTTTCTGTAAAACCCTAACTCTTAAAACTTTCCGATTCTTTTAGATCTATGATAGATTTGTGTATGTTTTGAGCTATTTCGTTATTTTTCTCAAAGATTCTCTGATTTCCTCTAAAAAAGGCTTTCCGTTTTCAAACTAGGGTTTCATGACCCCTCTTAAACGATTTTCCATGACTTTTCAGTATTATCCTAAGGTCTCTACTATGTTTTAACGATTCATTCAAGTTTCTCTATCTTATATGAGTTGTTGTGTTAAAATCCCTAATTTCTAGTCCTAAACCCTAAGTTCCTGATTTGTCTTTGATAATATGTGTGCATATGTGTTTGCATTTCATGAGCTTTATGATTCACTGATATTTTACCCTATGTTGTTCATCTATGTCTTTGATTTTTCTCGCTTTCCCGTTTATATCACTGTTCACTAGATCTATAATTCATATGAATCCCTAGTTTCGTATGATTTCACTACTAGGGTTTCTGACTTCTTGCCTGTTATTTATTCAATTCATGTTAATCTCCTTTAATTGATGTTATTCTTGTTCGAATCCATGATTCTTTGTAATTTTACTTTGTTAGGGTTCCTGATTTATTATTTGAATCCCTGATTCCTCGTGATTTGAAATCCTTACTGATTTCTTATGGGATATTCTTACTAATTTCCGACCTTTAGCTTATTTCTTACCTTGTTACCTGGTTAATTTACTGTTAATTGATCCCTATTTCCTTAATTAAAATCTGATGAACCTAGTCTCAATTGCATACTTGTACTGGGTTGAAATTGTTTCCTTCTATGTTATATGCATGGAAACTTTCACTCTGATTGATACTAAGTTCCATAATAGTTGATTGATTCTTATTTTTACCTTACTTTTCTCTCAGCTATCAAAACTATATATATGCATAGTTTTCTATCATTACACACGAACTGGGTCTGTTCAAAATATCTCTCTCACAATTAAAAAACTCTCTGATCTCTCTTCTGTGCTAACTACTACTATCCTAAGTTAGCCGACTGCAAGCCAAGGCTAACTATTGTGCATCTCCTACTTCCTGTTTGTGTTACTGCTTTCTTCACTTCACCGGTATGTTCTAATTTATATTTCAGTCCTCAAACCAACATGTTTCTACTATTGTTGTAATTCATTATGCTTCTAAGTTGCTTTTACTTATTATTCAGCACGCATCTAGGATCCTGAACTCCCCTCTGCATGTTAAGTTAAGCTTTATTTGTTTATGACCGCCATGTTTTTGTATACTTAGCACCTACTTCATACATGCCTATGACTGGTACATTAGTTTAACCATGGTCTTAGTTGTTTTAGGTGTTAATCTAACATATTACTTTATTGTACCCCTAATCCTCTGAACTCTTAGGAGTTTCTAATTGTATGTCTATATGTGTGTCTGCCTACTACATGTCTGCCCTCACATGCTTTGTATTTGTCCCTCAAATCCCATTACCCCTTTTTGTGATTGTTGGACTATCCCTGGTCCTTTGTGTGATGTTAAGCTTCTATTTCCCTCTTCAAAACTGTTTTCTTACTTACCCTTTCTCAAAATTGTTTTTACTTAAACCCTTTTAAAAAATAAAAAGCACTCTCACATATACTCTTAGAAGTCTAGGTCATGTCCCTTCTATGTGAGCATTGCCTTGGGACCCTTGAGCTCCCTCTGAACTTTGACACACAGAGGCTGACCATTCCACACTGCACTTACTCTATTTTGGCTATGTCTGGGTGTGAGCACTTCCCGGGATCCCTTGAGGTCCTTAGAGAACTCTGACACACCCGGACTATGAAAGGCTATGAAATACCAAAGGCGTTGAGGTTTGGAAGATCTGGGCCTAATTGAAGGCTCCTTATAGAAGTAACTTCTTATTTTTTCCTTTGGTTGTGTAATTCATAATTCCCGGCCTGTAATAATTTGTAAACAGATATTTGGGAATGGATAGTGGAAAGGGAAGGGTAGATATATAGGTTATCCATGTTAAAGGGTAGATACCATGGTTCTAGGTTTACATTTATTACATGTGCACTAGAAATTCATGCTTAGGGCTGAGTCTATGCAAGCATATCATGCATTAGATATCCTGTTCCTTAGATCCATGTTTACTGTTTCAACATCCTATTATGGTATTATCGTTTATCGTATAGAAATCATGCTCTAGGATTAAACGTTAATATAAACCTGTTATTCATGTAAATCAGTTCTAATATCGCTGTAATGTTGTGGTACTCCTAGGAATCATGCTTAGGATAACAATGCGCTAATAAACAAGTCATCCTCATACTTGTTGCATAGCATGTTCAAATACTGTGACTTTATGCATTTAGAAATCCTGCCTAGAAATTCAGTATACCACCCATTTTGCATCCCTATGTGTGCATGTTAGATATCATGCCTTAGGACCTCATTCAACACCTAGTTTAACTACTGATTGCATGAAAAAGGCCCTAAAAATAGTTTCACTATGTTTTCAAACAACTGGTAATAGTTCTGTATTTTTGCAACGCCTAAGTATAGCATGTTTAGGCAAACTAACTTGTAACAGTTTCTTTAATAATCAGGTAATTACTGAGTATTCTCATACTCTTAAGCAAAGCCTAGGTGTTAAATCTATTAAAACTGGAAACATACTCCTTTATTCCTGCAACATAACTGATGTTTTAGACGTCAATACCATAAAATAATTTGTGTGGTACCCAATTTTCGAGTGCTGTCCCTCTAAAAGAACCTGGTTCTTTTTGGTGTTCTAACTTCTACTGTTGCGGAATAATAAAAGCAGTAAAGTAAAAACACAGAGATTTTTACGTGGAAAACACCTGGCTCAAAAGGTGAAAAAACCACGACCTACTCCTCAGTAGGATTTGCTCAAACTATTAACTAAAACTCTGAGCCAAACGGACTTACAAAATAAACTCTTTTGTAATCCTAGGACTAACTCTAATCCCTTCGTAGTAACTAGCCTCTAGCTAATTTCTACAAGCTTCAAGTTAACTCTAACTTGAACAATGCGTACCTATTACAATTGCTTTTATGAAAGCTAAAAAGATACAATATTAAATCTCCTACTACAACCAAATAGACTCAATGACAAACAGATGGAACTGGTTCTTCTAGCTGTTCTGTAGCCCTTATATCGCACAGTAATTCTGCTTGCAAAATATCTGTANGTACAACTCTACCTGGGAGAACGAGTTCGTATTAAACTCAACTTCCTTCCTTCGTTACTGTCCTTGCTGAATTCAACTTCTATTCTCTTATCAATTTGCAACCTTTTCGCATTAGGAGACACTCTCCTTGTTCATTGATACTTCACACTCGCATTCATCTCCTATGCATATAAGGTTTGTGTGCCAACGCATTAGGTCAAGTATGTATGCTCTGATGGACCTGGTTCAACTGGTCAGACATTTGTCAATCTTCAAAACTATGCAGTTACTTGGGTCAAAAAATTCCCCTTTTTTGATGATGACAAACTCTGTTCTTCTCCCTGTATACAACTCAAACAATTTTTATATTTTTTAAGCATTTATCATAAAGAAACCAAGTTCATTAGGTTATAAATATCACTTGAAATATAAAAGCGCACATGTCTTCCCCCTTTTGGCATCATCAAAAAGTTTGCAAAATGATAAAGTCACCAGTGTTGTTAATAATTACTCATGGCCATTGAGGCAACTGCAGGTGTAAACATGATTAATAATCATAAGAAACCAATAAATGTAAGCTATCTAAGAAATTGAGACAAGTCAATAACAAAACAAAAAAAATTTATTGATTAGGAATGAATATCAAACACCATACAACTAAACAAAAAATAGCCATAACCATGAGCAAAATAGAATAAAAACAATAGAAACAGAACAACTGGTCTAAAATGAGTTTTGGTAGCTCTGGACAGCCTAAGGATGGGAAGGTGTAGAGGAGGTTGTGGTCTTGGTTTGTAGAAGAGAAAGCATCTGGTTAAGAACACCCTCGTTCTTTTCCTTCTCTTTTGCTAATTTAGCCCTGAGAGCATCCTGCTCAGCTTCAACCTCAATCAAACAAGATTTCAAACGAAGGATTTCCATATCCTTGATCTCGCTTTCCTGCACCAGAGTTATAACTTTTCTGTTGACAGGCTGCTTCCTAGATGAACCAGGTTCATCTGCAGGAACATTGATAATATAATCGCAAGTCAGCAAAGTATCCTTACCAAAATAGTCCTTGGCAGTAGCCATCTCAGCTTTTTTCACAGAAACATCAAAATGAGCAAGCACATCTGTCAGAATAAAGCCATATGGAACTGCATGTGCTTTTGTTCCATTCACAACTCTGTCCAAGAGTTGGATGATGAAAGCTGGCCAATTGATCTGCTTTCCCTTATACAAGCATTCCATCAAGGTCAGATCCATATAGTTGGCTATGTGCCTTCATTCTTGTCTTGGCAGCAAGAACTTGATGACAAATTCGAAAAGCAACTTGTGTTCTGGCTTCATATCACTTTTGTAGATTGGCCTGGGTTCAATTTCCCTTTCATTGTCACTGAAGAATCTGGTAATATTGATTGCTGAGGCCATCCCATTAAAACTAGGCCATCTTTGCCTAGTGTAATCTTCTTAGCCCTCAGGAGGAATGTGTATAATTTCTCCCTGTTCTTTAGCATCAAAGGATACTTGAATTCCTTTGACAGTGGTAGTGACCCTGCCGTCCTTGACCAGTGCATTACCCATGAACTCCACCAGTTCAGCTCTAGCCAACCTTCCTTCCATGTGAAGGACCATGTTCTTCCACCCCTGAACACCCAGTGTGTCCAGTAGGTATCTCATCCTAGGTTCCTCGAGATCCTTCAACAAATTTCCTTTCAGAATTGTTCTTTTGCCAAACAAGGTGATTCTGTCAGTCACCTCACCAACTTCCCCCTCATCTTCTCCACTCCACTCTTTATCATCATCTTTCTCAACAACCTTCATTTATCTTGCCTTGGACCTGCTCCTTTTAACGGTTCTTGTAGGTGTGGCAGACACTGTAGCTGACTTCTTTGAAGAAGTCTTAGCCCTTTTTGATTTTGGTTCCTCAACCACAACAGGAGCAGTTTGCTCTTCATGATGGACCAGGTCCATCGTATCTTCTTCAACCACAACAGTCTCCACAAGCTCTCCTACTTTAGCCTTTCCCTTTGCAGATCTCTTCTTCTTGCTCTCTAGCAGAGCCTTCCCAAGCAATTCTTCTTCTTCTTCTTCTCTCATAGTACTACGTGTAGCACGCACCTTAGGAACAGGAGCATCAGTAGCTACATAAGCTTTCTTCTTCTTGGAAGGAACTGGGTTACTAGACTTCTTGGACTTCTGAGTCCTCCTTTTTTTGGGGTTATAGGACTCCCCCAGTTTCCTTAGCCTGTCAGCCAACGTCTCGTCCCCAGATGAACCAGGTTCATCTACTCCTTTCTTCAAGCTTGCTAGACCTGCCGCTGCTTCCTCGACTACACTTCCCCCTAACTCTGTGATATCTTCTCCAACCTTCTCAGGAATGAGACCACAAATAGTCAATGTAGTACCATCCTCCCTAAATCCCTTTCCCTCAAGAACTTTACCTTTTTCCAATTTTCTTTGCCTACTAGGCATTTCAACATCAACTACGGACCCAATCTGAACAAACCTGTTCTCAGCATTAACAGACTCAGAAATTGCATCAAGATTACCTTGTTCAGAATTTGATGAACCAAGTGCTTCATCCTCATTGGCTGATTTAAAAGATTCACTTGATGATTCAGAATTATTTTCCTTTTCAGCCTGTAGAATTGCCTCCAAGAATATTGCACGCGACCCAAAAGCCACTGATTTTCTGGCAAGAACCTTTACACGACGACCACGAGGGCTGGGTTAGGGTTAGATGTGGGTTCTGGAATAGGAGGATTTTCAGGAATATGAGGGTTTTCAGGGGTTGAGGTTCTTTCTGAAGATTGAGAACTATATACAGATGGAGAATTTGAATCTGATTCATAAAGACCTCCATCATAATCACGATTTGGAGATGAAGAAGAAGAAGCAGGTGGTGGTGAAGGCATGATTACTAGTGTTGTTAGGAAGAAAAGAAAAGTGATCAGTTTTTGGCTTTGAAGACTAATGATCTTGGTTCGACGGTTACTTTATGAAGAGGAGAGTAATGATGACCCTTATATAAGATATGGCTATTAATTATACAACGGGTAGAATATTTATTCAAGTAAAAGTCCAATAGTTGTAGGAGTGTCATTGATTAGACGGTTAAGAGTTCCCTACCTCTAGGCTAATTGAGCACTGTTGTGACTTCTTGGAATGGGTTCATTTAGGGATTAGTACAAAGAATTTGAAATGAACCAAATATAGATAGAATCATGCTCATGTGTGACTGTAACAGCTCAATAATTGTATGGAGATGAGCACGTACCTTGTCAGTCAAATGAACCAGCAGAGATGAACCAGGTTCATCGTGTTAAAGTCCTTAATTTGCCTCAATTTACAAAGATAGAAAAACATCATTAGCAACCAGGGAATCATATTACTACATGACAAGAGAGTATGACAGTAAAGTCATGATGTTGACCAATGATTAGACTTGTTGATTATCTATGTTAGTGTTTCTAGCAAAAAAAAAATTCATTTTTTTTTTCAATTTTTTTTTTCATCAGGTGATTTTAATCATCCCTAATTCAAGTCTGTTTCTCTCAAAATTCTCCCTACTCAGTTCTTTAGTAAAGATATCTGTAATTTGTTGATCACTAGCACAAAATTCAATTGAAATCATTCATTTTTCATAGTTGTCCCTCAGAAAATGGTGCCTAACATCTATGTGCTTAGTTCTCTTATGATGAATCAGGTTCTTCGTCATACTAATGGCACTAGTGTTATCACAGAAAATAGGAATGCATCCCACATCTATACCAAAGTCCATGAGTTGTTGCTTGATCCATAGCAACTGAGCACAACAGGAGGCTGTAACCACATATTCAGCCTCAGCAGTAGACAAGGCTACTGAATTTTGCTTATTGGTAGCCCAAGACACAAGACATGAGCCCAGAAAGTGAGCCATACTTGAAGTACTTTTCCTGTCAACCAGGAAACCTGCATAATCAACATCAGCATATCTTTCAAGGTCGATATTACTACCTTTAGGATACCAAAGGCACAAATTAGTGGTGCTTTTCAAATATCTCAAAATTCTCTTCAGTGCAGTAAGGTGGACTCCTTTGGATTTTCCTGAAGCCTAGCACACAGTCCCACGCTGAACACAATATCAGGTCTACTGGCGGTGAGATATAATAGAGACCCAATCATCCCTTTGTATAGCTTCTGATCAATGGATGAACCAGGTTCATCCACATCCAATTTTGTAGCTGTGGCTATGAGAGTGTCTATTTCCTTTGAGTCTTCCATTTTAAACTTCTTGAGCAATTCTTTCACATATTTTTGTTGGTGGACCATTGTTCCATTTGAGTTTTTCTTGATTTGCAAGCCTAAGATGAAGTTTAGATCACCCATCATACTCATCTCAAACTCATTCCCCATAAGCATAGCAAATTCCTTGCTCAATTTTTTAGAAGTCGCCCCAAATATAATATCATCCAGGTATATTTGCACAACCAGTAGATCCTTACCCTTTTCCCTTAAGAACAAGGTACTGTCAATTTTGCCTANTTCAAACTGATTCAGCTCTTCTTTCATGGCATTTACCCAATCAACATCTTGTAGGGCTTCCCCAATGTTCTTTAGTTCGGTCATGGATAGAAAGGCATCAAATGCACACATATTTTTCAAGGATGATCTCTTTTTGATTCCGGATGTCAAATTTGTTATGATGTACTCAAGAGGGTGAGAACTCTGATATCTGTGTGGTTTGAGTACCAGTTGTTCATTCCTAGACAATTCCATGGTGTCTTGTTGCTGTGGAGCAGGATCATGGCCAGGTTGCATATGTTGAATTCCCCCTGTCATGTTGCTTGGGGTAGTTGAACCTGGTCCATCACCTATTCTACCTTCCATGTTTGCTTCAATGTGATCACTGCTTCTCACCAGTCCAAGCTCCTCATCTTCTGGTTCCTGTCTCTCAGCAAGAGTGTTAGTTTCATCAAAGACAACATGTACACTTTCTTCTACACACATAGTTCTTTTATTATACACTTTATAAGCTTTGCTATGTGATGAATATCCCAAGAATACTCCCTCATCACTTCTGGGGTCAAATTTTCCTAGGGAATCTTTGTTATTATTATGCACAAAACACTTGCATCCAATAGCCCTAAAGTGGGATATGTTGGGCTTTCCCCCTTTAAGTAATTCATATGGAGTTTTCTCTACCAGAGGTCTGGTCATGCATCTATTGATTATGTAACAAGCAGTGTTTATTGCTTCAGCCCAGAAGCTGTGAGGTAGTTTTCTAGATAGAAGCATGGTTCTTGCCATGTCTTCAAGAGTTCTATTTTTCCTTTCAACAACCCCATTTTGCTGTGAGGTTCTAGGAGCAGAAAAGTTATGATTGACACCATGTTCATCACAGAACTAAGAAAACTTAACATTCTCAAATTCAGTACCATGGTCAGATCTTATTGATGCTAGTTGATGTCCTAATTGATTTTGAGTTTTCTTGACAAATGAGGTGAACATATAAAATGCTTCATCCTTGATGTCAAGAATAAGGTCCAAGTGAACCTTGAATAATCATCAACTAGCACCATCACATATCTCTTACCACCTCTACTCAGAGTTCTCATAGGACCAGACAGATCCATATGAACCAGTTCCAATGTCCTGGCGGTACTGACTATTTTCTTACTTTTGAAAGAGGACCTTACATGCTTCCCCCTGGCACATGCCTCACAAGATTTGTCCTTCTTGAACTTAATGTTAGGAAGTCCTACCACAAAGTCCTTAGAGACTAGTTTGTTAAGCTGAGTCAGACTCGCATGACCAAGTCGTTTGTGCCACAGGAGGGGATCACTGTCCAACACACTTAGGCAAGTGAGTTCATTTTCAGACAGTGTGGACAAGTCTATGACATAGATGTTATTCATTTTTTTCCCTGCAAAACAATCTTGTCAGTAAGCAGGTTAATCACAAAATATTTTGTGGAAGTAAAAGCAACCAGGTTACCTCTGTCACACAGTTGTGATACACTGATCAGGCTATATTCCAAGCCATCTATTAGATACACATGTTCAATGGATCGTGTGTCATCCTTACCTACCTTACCAACCCCAATAATTTCACCTTTCTTTCCTTTTCCAAACGAGACATTTCCTCCTTTGAGACTTTCAAGTGAAAGGAACTTTTCCATGTTCCCTATCATATGCTTTGAGCAGCCACTATCCAAATACCAAATTTGGCTGCCTCCTCTCACTTGAACCTAGAAAAGAATCAGGGGTTAGTTTTAAGGACCCAAACTAGTTTGGGTCCTTTTCTATGAGAGAATAGATGAATCAAATTTTTTCTGGCCCAATTTGGTAGCCTGTTTTTCCTTTTTACAAACCTCTCATTTTTTCGACTGGCCTGCTCTTTTGCAGTACACTCATATTTGTAGTGGCCAGTCTTACCACAATGGGTGCAAATTTTATTCTCAGGGAGAGTGAGATACTTGCTTTTGGATCCCACTTGGGCAATTGACTTCCGAAGGCAATCCCTCTCCGGTTGCTACATGATTCTCTTGAAGCCATATAAGGGCATCAGAGGATTTAGTCCATTTACATGTTCGATCTAATTCATGTTTGACTTTACCAAGTTCTTCGTTAAGAGTTCTTATCTGTTCATCCTTGGCATACATCTTATCTTTTAGTTTTCCCACGTTTTCTTCTAACATGATATGAGAATAATCAACAACCTTTTTACTGGATCCTAGCTTTAGCTTTAAGTTTTCAGATTTTAGTTCTAGAATCTCAGTTTCAAGTGGATGAACCTGGTTCAACAAGACAGTGTTTTTCTTTTCAGATTCACTGACTCTGATTTCCAGGTTCATGCACTTTGCTTTTAGCATTGCACATTCTTTAGATAGTTGATCCTTCTCTTTGGTTGTTTCCTCAGAATCATCTATGAAATCAAGTAGCAACTCAGAGAGTTTTTCCTTAGATAGGAACTTTACTTTGTTTTTAAGATGGGAGATACTTACCTCTGGTTCTTCATGTGATTCCTCATCAGATTCTCCAATTTCCATGAGCGCCTGATCTTCAGTCTCCCCATCTTCTGATTCCTCATCTGAACTTTCCCCCCAAGCAGCAACCATAGCCTTTGTTGTGGTTTTCTTGGGTTGGACCTGTTCCTTCTTCCTGTTCCTTCTTTCATATCTCTCCTTTTTCCATTCTACTTCCCATTGAGGATAGTTTTTGATGAGATGGTCAGTCTTACCACATTTGTAGCATCCCTCGTTGTTTGGCCTTTTTGGAGCTTTTGCTTTGTTGTAGTTTCCTCCTCTAGAGATGCCCTTCTTCCTCATGAGAAAGTTTCTGAATTCTTTGGTAATCATGGCCATCTCATCATCCTCCATATTTGCTCCCTCAGTGATTCTTAGTGCTAGACTCCTCTCCTTCTTTGGACCATCCATCTTCATTGTCTGCCTTCTGAGTTCATAGGCAGTAAGGTTTCCAATCAGCTCATCCAATCTCAGGGTTGCCATATTTTTGGATTCCTGGATAGCAGTGATTTTGCTTTCCCAGGAAATAGGAAAGACCCTTGTCAGGATCTTCTCAACCCTGTCCTCTTCAAGAATGACTCTTCCAAGAGATTCAAATCATTAGTCAAGGTTGTGAACCTTGTGTAAATATCTTGGATAGTCTCTCCTTCTTTCATAGTGAAGTTTTCATACTGAGAATATAGTAGAGTACCTCTTGACTTTTTTACCTGAGGTCTTCTTTCATGGGATACTTGAAAGGTATCCCAGATCTCTTTGGCAGTCCTTCATCCTGTTTTTTCACCAAGAGTAATACTGGACATTAAATAGTGGTGGCCTTGCAGTTGATTGACCTTCCTAGTTTCTAGGTGGTGCACTCATCTTGATCTTCTCCAAGGTCTTAGCCTCTCAAGGATAACCAGCTCTGATACCAATTGATGTTTTAGACATGAATACCACACAAGAATTTGTGTGGTACCCAATTTTCGAATGTTGTCCCTCTAGAAGAACCTGGCTCTTCTTGGTGTTCCAACTTCTAGTGTTGCAGAATAATAAAAGCAGTAAAGTAAAAACTCAGAGATTTTTACGTGGAAAACACCTGGCTCAAAAGGTGAAAAAACCACGACCTACTCCTCAGTAGGATTTGCTCAAACTCTTCACTAAAACTCTGATCCAAACAGACTTACAAAATAAACTCTTTTGTAATCTTAGGACTAACTGTAATTCCTTCGTAGTAACTAGCCTCTAGCTAATTTCTACAAGCTTCAAGTTAACTCTAAGTTGAACAATGCGTACCTATTACAATTGCTTCTACGAAAGCTGAAAAGATACAATATTAAATCTCCTACTACAAACAAGTAGACTCAATGACAAACATATGGAACTGGTTCTTCTAGCTGGTATGTATCCCTTGTATCACACAGTAATTTCGCTTGCAAAATATCTGGGAATTTTGCTTTCAGATCTTGATTCACTTCTGCACTTGTGTGTTCTTAATTCAAGAAAGAATACTTCAATTATTTATAGAGTCAGTTTTTGAGTTTGTCGTTCAGTTCTAGTACAACTCTACCTGGGAGAACGAGTTCGTATTAAACTCAACTTCCTTCCTTCGTTACTGTCCTTGCTGAATTCAACTTCTATTCTCTTATCAATTTGCAACCTTTTCGCATTAGGAGACACTCTCCTTGTTCACTGATACTTCACACTCGCATTCATCTCCTATGCATATAAGGTTTGTGTGCCAACGCGTCAGGTCAAGTATGTATGTCTGATTGAACTGGTTCAACTGGTCAGACATTTGTCAATCTTCAAAACTATGCAGTGGCTTGGGTCAACATTGACTATTAATGGTTATAATCAGTAAGAAGCTGATAAAATTCATCCTCCGAAATCAGTAATAAAGCTGCCTCACTATTGCATTCTCACCTAGATATTATGCCTTAGGTTCTGAAGTTAATAAGGCCTTACTTGTGTTTGAGTCGTGCTAATTATGTGCATAATCTGTGGAGGAATACTTGGGCCTTGTATCTGCTCCTATTTGTATTCCCCTTATCTGAAGTCCTAATTGTTGTTGTTTTTCGCTTAGAATCTTGTCCTTTAAACCTAGGGGTCAACCCAGTACTCCATTTTAGCATAGTAGTCCTAGACTCCTCCAGGACTGATAGGATGGGACGAGTAATAGCATGCAATAGAGTTCGTGACCAACACACAATTTAATTACCTTCACGGGGTAGGTAGAATATGGATATGATGGCCGGTGCGCTAATACCACGTGTAGCCCCTCTTCGAGGAGTGATTACCGGGTATTGCATTGATGTGATCCATATTATTATAAACCTAGGACACCTTTATATCCTAGCTCGTAATTCCTTTTTTTTTAAAGCTAATCTTCTTTACTGTTTTCTAAACATATGCATGCTTAAGATTTATATCCCCTCTTATTTGAGCCTTTACTTGTTATTTGCTAGTTGTACAAATTCACGAAACCATTTGGCCGGGAACCACACTTGTGGATCCTGAGGGGTGTCTAACACCTTCCCCTTAGGATAATTTCAAGCCCTTACCCAAATCTCTGGTTAGCAACGTAGTTATAATTGAACCCTTAGGTTCCCTAACGCACCGTAAAATCGTTGGGTGGAGACTCTTCAAAATATGCAAACCCCTTTCCCAAAAGGAAAGAGTTGTCCCAACCAATGTCATAAACCCGATATTCTGTGAGGAAGAAAAAAGGGGGCGCGACAGCATGGAGACTCTACTGGGGATATCCACGCTTTTACCATTTCAAATTGTTTCATGAATTTGTGCCTTTATTTTAAATACTTGCACCCTTTCCTATTCCCTTTGCACGCAATTAATTATTTACTACGGGTATTTACTTTTCTTCAAAAATGAAACTGACATGTCTCTTTGTTTCCTTTTGTAACTACTTTAAATCATTACTATCGTTTTTACCGCTTTCTTTAACACAAAAATACGTGACAACTTGTTTTAATACTTATTGCATAAATCATGCTCAACATTCATACTCCACTCGTGCCAAACAAAATACTATAGAAACGCTTGATGAGTAGTTGCGCCCTTCCAATATTATCACCCACTAAATTCAGAAAGGCTTATTTGCGGTAAAACTAGTCGATCAGCGGTGCAGTCGACGGTTCCGTGCCTTTCCCCCTTGAGTTGTCCGCTCAAGGGTACCAGTCTAAAACCCCATAGAAACCTTACTATGTTGCACTATTGCATGCATCATGGTCAAACCTAGTCAAGCCAAAGTGTCGTCTGCACGATAGCTTTTAAGATAGCCTTATCCAAAAGTCCACCGGGTTTCCCTAAACCCAAACGGACGCCCTCACGTTATGTGAATTTATTGGGAGAACTAAATGCTTCCTGCTAATTATTGATGATAAATAATCGAGTCCGGTGGGGGGTAAAGACCTAACCTATTTGCTTTGCAGAAAAAAAATGAGGCACGAAGTCCCCAGATTCGGCATGGTCTCCAACATTCACCCAAAACTGTTGAGTTGGTGGGAGGATCTGCACTCTAGCGAAAAAGCTATTGTCAGGAAACACTTGGGTAATCTACCATCTCTTCTGGAAATCCAACCTAACAAAATGATAGTAGAGGCTGCTACCCTATTCTGGGATCGTGAAAGGTCCGTGTTCCGCTTTGGGAACATCGAAATGGCGTCTTTGATAGAAGGGATAAGAGGTCTGGCTAACCTAGTATGAGAAACTCCGGGGTTTTTGATGCTTGAGAACCGCACATGCAAAAGTTTGCTCAAAATGATGGGTCTGAAAAAGGACGCAGAATTGGTATTTTTGGAGGATTCGTACATTCCTTTTGACTACTTGTACAAAAGGTATGGCTACAGCAAATCATACCGTACCTACTATGACGAGTTTGCTATCACCTATCTGGGACACATCCATCGCCGAGTGTTCGTGTTTATGGTTTGCTTTTTGGGTTTGATCGTGTTCCCGATGAAGAAGGAAAGGATCCATACCAAGATAGCCATGGTAACTAAGACCATAATGGAAGGGTTAAATGGGCAATATTTCAGCATTGTGCCCATGATCGTTGCAGACATATATCTGGCCTTAGAAAGGTGTCAACAAGGAGCAAAGAATTTCGAAGGTTGAAATTTATTACTTCAACTCTAGCTCATGGAACATCTCCAAAAAGGCAAATATCGACAGGACATTCACCGCCGAATGTGGGATGACCATCCCTTTCTATCACCCAAAGCGAATGAATTATATCCCTGACATGTTCGCTCAGCCTGAAAATGCTGAAGGATGGGTTGAGCTTTTTGATAACTTGACTGAAGAACAGGTTCAATGGATGTTTGAATGGTTTCTAACGGATGAGTTCATCATTCGATCTCGAGACGCATCATTTCTTATACTGATTGGTCTAAGGGGGACATACCCGTACGTCCCTCTTCGAGTTATGAGGCAAGCAGGAAGGAAACAAGTCATCCCTAGGGTCGAGAAGATGATCCATCTTCGAGCTGACTTTAAAAAAATAATGACAGTCCTCATAAGTGCCAAGCTCAGCACCGGTGGCACTGCAAGTTTATACTTGAGAAAGAAACCATCGAGCCAGAAAGGTATCACGCCGGTTATACCCCTTTCTATCTTGGTTGGTTAGAAGAGGATCTGGGTGGTCAGAGAAAGTCGGGGTACGTCCGAGGTCACAGAGTTATAGATGAAAGGGCTAAAGCACAAGTCAAGTTCAACCAACTGCGCAAAAGGATCCGGGAAAGTGAGGATAACCACTACAAAATACATGAGTCCAACAAGAAATTGATCGAGGAATGGAAGGACATGGCTATCAGTGCCAACAAGAGGTTGGGGTACTTGGAACGAGGTATAATCGAGCTGCAAGAAAAGTTTATCAAAAGAATTGAAGACTGTCAAAAGGCTGTGGGAGCCGCATGGGGATACCTATCCAGAACCTACCTGCTGTTGGGACTTCGCGAGCTGGGAAAGCTGTACAAGGAAAGCAAGAATGTCGAGTCTGGGGAAGGTCCTTCTGGGACCAAGTAGATAGGAACGTCTTTATTTTTCTATCAATGTAATAAGGCTAACGGCCATTAGCGATTTTTATTTTTCGTCTATCGTTTTGAGATTTGTCTATTTTTCTTATCAATAAAATGAGGCATTTAGCATTTTAAGTTCTCCAAATCAATTTTTCGCTAGGCCTACCTCGGGCCCAAAGAGGTCCCCAACTTAGGACGCGCTTTATATTTCCTCATTATGTGTTTAAATACTGCCGTACTCTTTTCATGATCCTCACTGACTTGGCTACCTTTTGTTTTTATTTCTTTTTTCTTACTCCCCTCCCCAAAGGTTAGTTCGTGCATTCTGGCATCATCAGCCTATCACACCAGATCCAAGGGCCCTCCACCTACTCCTCCCCCTAGTCCTCCTAAGGGCAAAGAGAAAGGAAAAAGTAAGATGGAAGAGTCCAGCGGCACCAGAAATGAGAATGTGATTGAACGGGTAGAGGCCACTGATGGCCGAGGTATTCAGGTCCTACATGAGAACATGTCACCGATTGAACAGAAGATGCTGAACTTTCAGGAAGAACTCGATCAAGTCCGGAATCTGGCCATTTGTCATTTTCCCTCAACGTCCCTGTCAACCTTCCAAATGCTCAAAACCCCGCACCTCCACAAAATATCCCAAGACAGCAAAATCATCCTGCACCTCACCATCACACCACTCCCCCAAAGAACCAAACTCTCCTAACGCAGTTCAATGCTTGATACACCTCCAATAAAACTCCACTACTCATCCTAGAACCTCAAAACCCCCACAAAAGACCATTTCCACACCTATAACAATCCCATCTATGTGGAAACCATGACCCACTCCACTCCGCCTATCCCACAGGCATCCGAGTCTGACGAAAAGGATTTACTTATCAGGAACCTGGCCGAGGAGCTTAGGAAACTGACCAGCCGAGTCCAGGGTGTTGAAGGAACCAAGGGGATTGAAGGGTTGAATTATGAAGACCTTTGTATCCAACCTGATGTCGAACTGCCTGAGGGTTACAAACCTCCAAATTTCAAAATGTTTGACGGTACCGGTGATCCTAGAGTCCATCTGAGGACCTATTACGACAAATTGGTTGGCGTGGGAACGGATGAAAGAATCCACATGAAGCTGTTCATGAGGAGTTTGAAATGAGACGCACTGTCTTGGTACATCAGCCAAGACCCCAAGAAATGGTCAAACTGGGTAAGCATGGCGTCTGATTTCATGGACAGGTTTAGATTTAACACAGAGAATGCACCAGATGTGTTCTACATTCAAAATTTGAAGAAGAAACCTACAGAAACCTTTTGCGAGTATGCTACTCGCTGGAGGTCTGAAAGCGCTAAAGCCAGACCTGCTTTAGAGGAAGAACAGATGAACAAGTTCTCTGTCCGGGCTCAGGACCCGCAATATTATGAATGGTTAATGATGGTTGAGGGCCACAAGTTCTCTGACATCATCAAATTGAGTGAGCGGATTGAAGAAGGTATTAAAAACGGTATGGTTACAAATTTTGAAGCCTTGTAAGCCACTAACAAGGCTCTACAGTCCCGTGGTGTGTCTAAGAAGAGGGATGTGGGAGCCGTAATGGTTGCACAAAGAACCAAGTCCCTGCTCAAATACCAAACCTATCTGACACCTCCACTCACATGTCATCCAACCCCGAATTACCAAGAACCCTCACCAAATTACCAAACTCCACCACCTTCCTACCAAGATCCACCACCCACATATCAACCTGCTTCGCCCAAATATCCACAACCCGCTCCTGTCTACCACACTTATAATTCCCATCCATCCCATTACTAATCACCCCCTACACACCAAAAATTCCCTAGACCTCGTCCCAATTTTGATCGCCGCCCTCCAAAGCAATACACCGCCATAGCCGAGCCCATTGACCAGCATGAGAAGCTCAAAGCTGTTGGTTATGTTACACCTATCCCTGCTGCCACCCTGAGAACCTTTCTCAGTGGGTTAACCCAAAAAAATCCTGTGCATATCATTCCGGAATGAAAGGACACACCATCGAAGAATGCCGTTCTCTGAAGGACAAAATACAGGCTCTCATTGACAACAAGATTATTGTGGCAAAGGACCTCACTCCAAATGTCCGCGACAATACTCTGCCAGACCATAAGGGTAGAGGTATCCATATGATTGAAATAGAAGATGATTGGGATCCCCAGAGGTCAATCGGGTTGAACTCAGAAGTCGATGACCCGAAGAACCGACAGTCACTCTCAAACCGATCATAGTCCAGATTCAGCCATTTGAGGCCGTTGAGGTGAATATGTATATACCATTTGTGTTTGAAGCAGCGCCACCTGCAAAGTCACCAGTGCCAATTGAAGTTGAGTTTGTATCTCCAGCAAATGCACCAACATCATTCGAGGTCGCAGTCTTGCCACTCCGAACACACATTCCGTTTGAAGTAAAGATGGGTGCACCAATTCCGGTGGAAATGTCAACTACGCCATCCTTCTATTCGAACGCTATCCCTTGGGACTACGCAGTCAAGGTGAGAAGGAAAGGCAAGGTCAGGTCTGAGGAAGCTATCGCAACACAGGGTATGAAGAGAATTGGTAGGGTCTACACCCCTGAGCATCTGGCCGAGTCAAGCAAGCAGGCTGCCAACCGGCCTCCCCTTATCGAAACAGGTCCTGATGACCTTTGGAGGAAGGTACAGGCTAAGGAGTATTCAGTCATCGACCAGCTGAACAAGACACCGGCACAGATATCCATCCTCTCTCTGCTGCAGAATTCCGAAACACACAGAAATGCTTTGTTGAAAGTGTTGAGTGAAGCATATGTTCCAAACAACATCCCTAGTGGGGAAATGGCCAATATGGTAGGCCAGATACTGGAGAGATATAAAATCACTTTTCATGAGGACGAGCTACTACCTGAAGGATTGGGGCACAACAAAGCACTGAACATCACAGTGCAATGCGAAGATCATTTCATCACAAGAATCTTGATCGATGGAGGTTCCAGCCTTAACATCTGTCCATTGATAACACTTAATAAATTGGGTAAGGCTACATGAAATAAGGGATGGGGTGATCAATGTGAAAGACTTTGAAGGTTCTCGGAGGTCCACCATGGGGGAGATCAGTCTATGTCTACAGATGGGACCGACTTGGTTCGAAGTGGATTTCTAGGTGATAAATGTGCCGACATCCTACAACCTGTTGTCGGGACGACCCTGGATTCATGCTGCTGGGGCCGTAGCATCCGCTACATCAGGCGGTAAAATTCGAGTGGAACCACCAAGAGGTCATTATTCATGGTGACGGTAGCAACCCCATTTACAGTTGTCAAACTATTCCGGTGATTGACGAAAAAAGGAAGATAGACGGGGGAACTTACCACCACATTGAACAGGTCAAATCTATCGACAAGGACAAGTGGTGGACAACAAGATTGAGAGAATCTTGAACTAGAGAGGATATGCAGGCACAGGGCTCGGTAAGAACCTCCAAGGGATCACGAAGCCCATAAAGCTCAAGGAACATGGCACCACTTTCGGTCTGGGGTATAAGTACACTTGGCAGGAATTCAATGACTGGTCGCCACCTTGGCGCGGTCTCTATTACCCTTTGGAGTAGCCGATACCTCATCTTGAGTAGACTTTCAAGCAGGCCGACACTATTTACGGTTTAGACGAGGAAGAAGCACTTGCAGCGATGAGGAGTTTGTTCCTAGAGGATGAAAATATGGATTGCTGAGTTGTTCTCGAGGGGGAGGGGGAGGAATGCCCTTTCATACAGACTGTAATCAGGGGGACATATCTCAAGATCTGGTCTATCAAGACAACCAAAGCCCGATGAGCCTCGGGGTAGCAAGGCTAAAACAAGCATTATTTACTATTTTATTTACTATATGATTTTCCTTTTCCTGTATTTTTCAATCTCTACAATAAAGATCTTCAATGTTCAAAACACATATTCAATCTATCAAAGCATCTTCTAAATTTCTCTTACGAATCTGATATTTATTGCTATTGTTTTCTCTCATTACTTTATTTATACATCATTATTATTACTTGTCTTGATGAACTGATGACTGTGACATGCAACGAGACAATGCAGAAAACATGCACTGATTCAGATGAAGACGACATACTTGACGAGATCGTCAAAGAAGTTGAGAATTTTGAGAATAGACCTAAGTCCAACCTGGACGAGACTGAAAGCATCAGCCTGGGAGATTCAAAAACATCAATAAGATACTAAGAAAGATAATAGAAAGGCACAAGCAGTGGCATGAAAAGCTATCATTCGCTTTACTGGGATACCGCACCACTGTCCGCACATCAACAGGGGAAACTCCTTATATGCTAGTTTATGGTACATAGGCTGTAATTCCTGCCGAAGTGGAGATTCCATCTCTAAGAATTATAGAGGAAGTTGAGCTCAGCGATGCAGAATAGGTAAGAAGTCGTTATGAGAAACTAGCCCTCATAGACGGGAAGAGAATGAATGCAATATGTCATGGTCAACTATATTAGAACAGAATGGCCAGGGCCTTCAACAAGAAAGTCAAGCAGAGACGATTCACACCAGGGATGGTGTTAAAGAAAATCTTTCCTCATCAAGATGAATTCAAGGGGAAGTTCTCTCCCAACTGGCAAGGTCCGTACATGGTTCATAGAGTACTGACAGGAGGAGCACTCATACTTGCAGAAATGGACGGAGAAGTTTGGCCGAAACCAATCAATTCAGATGCAGTCAAGCGTTACTATGTCTAATCATATGCTTTCTCAGTGATGTAATTTGAACTATGTCTGACCTGATTCCTGTTTAAGAGGGGATACGTAGGCAGCCTTATGGGTTTGGTCATAATTCAATAAAAATCTATTTTCCCCACAATTGGAAACTGGGGCAGAATTTTGAGAAAAATTCTGAAGCAAGTTCAGCCAGTCACCGCACGAGCAGCAGTCAGAGGCGCCCACCCAGCAAACTGGAGCAGAATTTTTAGGAGGACCCTCAAAATTCCACAGCAGGAGAGCTCGCAATGTCTCAAGCCGTGTCATATCATCGGTTCATCTAAAACTATTTTAGATTATATGCTTATATTATACTTTTACAAAATCATGCATATTTACTTTTGAAACAGCTTGTTTAGAAAATGCTACCCCAACAATACAAACAATATCATCATGATCAGGCGAACGAGTCAAGAAAGGCCAGCGGGAATGCGAACTAACCTTCCCTTTACAGAACTCACGATTTTTCTTTAGATGCACGCACAACGGTGGAAAAGGCCATGCAAACATATTATCCACCCGAAGGACATATAGTGCTCCAAGACATGCTCCTCAAACTCGTCACACATGACCGAAATTTATTTCCAGCACAAACGATGTATCAATTATCATAACACTCACGACAATCATAGTGCTGCAATCTATCACCAGCTAAGAATTCTCACTGTCATTTTATTCATTGCATAAGGCTACCTTTCTACCTTTCGAGACTAAATGTTGTCTCCATTTGCATTCGTTCTTGCATAAGGCTACCTTTCTGTCTTTCGAGACTAAACTCTGTCTCCCTCCGTATATGCACTGCATAAGGTTACCTTTCTGCCTTCCGAGACTAAACGTTGTCTCCCTCCGCATTTTCATTGCATAAGGCTACCTTTCTTCCTTTCGAGACTAAATGTTGTCTCCATTTGCATTCGTTCCTGCATAAGGCTACCTTTCTACCTTTCAATATTAAACGTTGTTTCCCTCCGCATCTGCATTACATAAGGCTACCTTTCTGCCTTTCGAGACTAAACGTTGTATCCCTCCGCATCTGCACTGCATAAGGCTACCTTTCTGCCTTCCGAGACTAAATGCTGTCTCCCTCCGCATCTGCATTGCATAAGTCTACCTTTCTGCCTTTCGAGACTAAACGTTGTCTCCATTTGCATTCGTTCCAGCATAATGCTACCTTTCTGCCTTTCGAGACTAAATGATGTCTCTCTTCGCATCTGCATTGCATAAGGCTACCTTTCTGCCTTTCGAGACTAAACGTTGTCTCCCTATGCATCTGCACTGCATAAAGCTACCTTTCTGCCTTCCGAGGTTAAACGCTAACTCCATCTGCATCTGCATTGCATAAGGCTACCATTCTGCCTTCCGAGACTAAACGTTGTCTCCATTACATCCTGCATAAGGCTACCTTTCTGCCTTCCGAGGTTAAACGCTAACTCCATCTGCATCTGCATTGCATAAGGCTACCATTCTGCCTTCCGAGACTAAACGTTGTCTCCATTACATCCTGCATAAGGCTACCTTTCTGCCTTCCGAGACTAAACGATGTCTCCCTCCGCATCTGCATTGCATAAGGCTACCTTTCTTCCTTTCGAGACTAAACGCTGTCTCCATTTGCATTCGTTCCTGCATAAGGCTACTTTTCTGCCTTTCGAGACTAAACGTTGTCTCCCTCCGCATCTGCATTGCATAAGGCTACCATTCTGCCTTCCGAGACTAAACAATGTCTCCATCTACATTTACATCCTGCATAAGGCTACTTTTCTGCCTTCCGAGGCTAAGCACTGCCTTCCATTTACTTTTTAAAGAAATCATTTTCTCTATCATTATCCACTGCGCTTCTTTTGGGGCTAAGCTCTGCCCTTTTAAATTCGCAAGACTAAGCTTTGTCTTGTTAGCATCATACTAGTGCATTTTCATGGGCTGAAATATCGCCAACCTATCCAAAGGCGTCATCTTTCGGAGGAACCATCTTCATGGCCCGAGAACACCATGTCATGGCCTAAGGATCTCTTTTATCAGTTTGCATATCATTATTCAAAGGCATCATGGTTCGGAGGCACCATCTTCATGGCCCGAGAACATCATTTCATAGCTCGCGAATCCCGCATCAAGCGACTCATGGCCCAGGACATCATGGTGTAAGGACATCATCCTCAATCGTCCGAAGACCGCATTCATGGTCCAATGGGAATTTGCATCATGTTTAAATTACGCACAATACATGCTTGTTATTCATTTGCAGTAAATCCGGCTAGGAACAACCAGCCAGGCAAGAGCGGCCCCGCTCCAGTTCTCCTAGCTACCCCGTAAGCCATTTTGTTCACCTTACTTTGCACCTTACGTCCGTCCTTATAAAACTTCACTGGTACACTTCGTCGGTGACTCCTGAACTACATACGTTCTGATTCCTGTAAAACCAGGGATATGTAGGCAGCTCAGAAACCAGAGTGCAGCCTCAATTTTTCGAACCATTTCTATTCGGTAAAAATTGACCTTTATATCTTTACCCGACAACTCTTTCATGATACCCAATTTTTCCTCAAACTATTTTTTTTTAAATTTTGCATATATACCTCAAAATCACTTTTCATAATAATTACCATTTTTTCATAATTTTACCAATTTATTTTCCTATTTATTTAGTGTTTTATATTTAATAACTATTTATAAATTGCATTACAAGTAATTTCAAATTATTTTTTAGCTCAATATACCATTCTATTCCTGTCAGGATTTAATTCTTTCATAAATTAGCCAATGTTGGCATTATTTAATTATAATTACAGTAATTTTACAATTATAGCCTAATCGTATATTTTATACCATTTTAATCATTGATTACCATTTTATATTTCTTATATTAGCTCATTATTAATTGTACTTATTTAACCTCAATTTCATTTTTTGTATAATTATTAGCTATTTTATTAATTATTTATTTAATTTTAATGGATATTTTACAATTAGCCATATTTATTTAAATTATAGCCTAACTCTAAACCCAACCCACCTGATTTATTTAACCCAATCTACCCAGCCTAAAACCCAAATCCTTACCTGGCCCAATTTCAAACAAATCTGAGCCGTTGATCAAATTAGATCAACGGCCCAGATATTTTTTACCATAATTAAACCCCAACTACCCCTCCCCCCCCCGAACCCTCATTCTCTCACGACCCCTCGTCTCTCTAGTCTCATCTCTCTCTCTCTAGTCTCTTCTGGAGACTTCCGTCTCTTCAGTTCTGATGAACTCCTTCATCTTCTCTGGCCACCCCTTTGCGGAGACCTTGAAGCCTTCGTCCTCTTGCCTCTCATGGCTCTCCTATGCCGGTGATGTCCTCCCTAAGGCCATCAAAGGGAGAGAACCCGTCTGCTTACACCCATGGTATTCCGGTCTACTTCAAGCCTCCAAAGCTTGATTCCGAGTAGGGTTTATGACCCTGAGGCTCGAGCCAGTGCTGTTCGTGGTCTTTCTCATCTTCTTTGAGGTTTTCTATAAAACCCTAACTCTTAAAACTCTCCGATTCTTTTAGATCTATGATATATTTGTGTATGTTTTGAGCTATTTCGTTATTTTTCTCAAAGATTCTCCGATTTCCTCTAAAAAAGGCTTTCCATTTTCAAACTAGGGTTTCATGACCCCTCTTAAACGATTTTTCCATGACTTTTCAGTATTATCCTAAGGTCTCTACTATGTTTTAATGATTCATTCAAGTTTCTCTATCTTATATGAGTTGTTGTGTTGAAATCCCTAATTTCTAGTCGTAAACCCTAAGTTCCTGTTTGTCGTTGATAATATGTGTGCATATGTGTTTGCGCTTCATGAGCTTTATGATTCATTGATATTTTACCATATGTTATTCATCTATGCCTTTAATTTTTCTTGCTTTCTCGTTTATCTCACTGTTCACTCTGTAATTCATATGAATCCTAGTTTCGTATGATTTCACTACTAGGGTTTCTGACTTCTTGCCTGTTATTTATTCAATTCATGTTAATCTCCTTTAATTGATGTTATTCCTGTTCGAATCCATGATTCTCTGTAATTTTACTTTGTTAGATTTCCTGATTTATTATTTGAATCCCTGATTCCTCATGATTTGAAAACCTTACGGATTTCTTATGGGATATTCTTACTAATTTCCGACCTTTAGCTTATTTCTTACCTTGTTACCTGGTTAATTTACTGTTAATTGATCCCTATTTCCTTAATTAGAATATGATGAACCTAGTCTCAATTGCATACCTGTACTAGGTTGAAATTTTTTCCTTATATGTTATATGCATGGGAACTTTCCTTATTTTGTTATTGCCTACTAGCCGTTTGAATTTAACCCCTTCGATTAAGGGATACCTATGCTGATTTTACACTGTTTGAATATTCCTTTAAGATATATATGGTTTCTTTCCTTATTTGTTACTCACTGTTTGAATAACTCCCTTAATCATGGTAGTACTTGAGCTGATTTCACTCTGATTGATACTAAGTTCCATAATTGTTGATTGATTCTGATTTTTACCCTACTTTTCACTCAGCTTTCAAAACTATATATATGCATACTTTTCTTTCATTACACACGAACTGGATCTGTTCAAAATCTCTCTCTCACAATTAAAAAACTCTTTGCTCTCTCTTCTGTGCTAACTACTACTATCCTAAGTTAGTCGGCTGCAACCGAAGGCTAACTATTGTGCATCTCCTACTTCCTGTTTGTGTACTGCTTTCTTCACTTCACTGGTATGTTATAATTTATATTTCAGTCCTCAAACCAACATGTTTCTACTACTGTTGTAATTCGGTATGCTTCTAATTTTCTTTTACTTATTATTCAGCATGTATCTAGGATCCTAAACTCCCCTCTGCATGTTAAGTTAGGCTTTATTTTTTTATGACCAGCATGTTTCTGTATACTTAGCACCTCCTTCTTACATGCCTATGACTGGTACATTAGTTTAACAATGGTCTTAGTTGTTTTAGGTGTTAATCTAACCTAGTACTTTATTGTACCCCTAATCCTCTTAACCCTTAGGAGTTTCTGATTATATGTCTATATGTGTGTCTGCATGCTACATGTCTGCCCACACATGCTCTGTATTTGTCCCTCAAATCCCATTACCCCTGTTTGTGATTGTTGGACTATCCCTGGTCCTTTGTGTGATGTTAAGCTTCTATTTCCCTCTTCAAAACCGTTTTCTTACTTACCCTTTCTCAAAACTATTTTCTTACTTAAAACCTTTTAAAAAATAAAAAAGCACTCTCACATATACTCTTAGAAGTCTAGGTCTTGCCCCTTCTGTGTGAGCATTGTCTTGGGACCCTTGAGCTCCCTCTGAACTTTGACACACAGAGGCTGGCCATTCCACACTGCACTTACTCTATTTTGACTATGTCTAGGTGTGAGTTCTGCCCGGGAGCCCTTGAGGTCCTTAGAGAACTCTGACACACCCGGACAATGAAAGGCTATGAAACACCAAAGGCGTTGAGGTTTTGAAGATCTGGGCCTAATTGAAGGCTCCCTATAGAAGTAACTTCTTATTTTTTCCTTTGGTTGTGTAATTCATAATTCCCGGCCTGTAATAATTTGTAAACAGATATTTGGGAATGGATAGTGGAAAGGGAAGGGTAGATATATAGGTTATCCATGTTAAAGGGTAGATACCATGCTTCTAGGTTTTACATTTCTTACGTGTGCACTAGAAATTCATGCTTAGGGCTTATTGTATGCAAGCATATCATGCATTAGATATCCTGTTCCTTAGTCCATGTTTACTGTTTCAGCATCCTATTATGGTATTATCGTTTATGATATAGAAATCATGCTCTAGGATTAAACGTTAATATAAACCTGTTATTCATGTAAACCAGTTCTAATATCGATGTAATATTGTGGTATGCCTAGGAATCATGCTTAGGATAATAGTGCGCTAATAAATAAGTCATCCTCATACTTGCTGCATAGCATGTTCAAATACTGTGACTTTATGCATTTAGAAATCCTGCCTAGAAATTCTGCATACCACCTATTCTGCATCCCTATGTGTGCATATTAGATATCATGTCTTAGGACCTCATTTCAACACCTAGTTTAACTACTGATTGCATGAAAAAAGGCCCTAAAAAATAGTTTCACCATGTTTTCAAACAACTGGTAATAGTTCTATATTTTTGCAACACCTAAGTACAACATGTTTAGGCAAACTAACTTGTAACAGTTTCTCTAATAATCGGCTAATTATTGAGTATTGTCATACTCTTAAGCAATGCCTAGGTGTTAAATCTATTAAAACTGGAAACATACTCCGTTATACCTGCTGCTTGACTATTAATGGTTATAATCAGTAAGAAGCTGATAAAATTCATCCTCTGAAATCAGTAATGAAGTTGCCTCACTATTGCATTGTCACCTAGATATCATGCCTTAGGTTCTGAAGTTAATAAGGCCTTACTTGTATTTGAGTCGTGCTAATTATGTGCATAATTTGTGGAGGAATACAGGGCCTCGTATCTGCTCCGATTTGTATTCCCCTTATCCGAAGTCCTAATTGTCATTGTTTGTCGCTTAGAATCTTGTCCTTTAAACCTAGGGGTCAACCTAGTACTCCCTTTTAGGATAGTAGTCCTAGCCTCCTCCAGGACTGATAGGATGGGACGGGTAATAGCATCCAATAGAGTCTGTGACCAACACATGCTTTAATTACCTTCACGGGGTGGGTAGAATATAGATATGATGAGCAGTGCGCTCATACCACGTGTAGCCCCTCTTCGAGGAGTGATTACCGGGTATTTCATTGATGTGATCCATATTATTATAAACCTAGGACACCTTTATATGCTAGCCCGGAATTCCTTTTTTTTAAAAGCTAATCTTCTTTACTGTTTTCTAAACATCTGCATGCTTAAGATTTAAATCCCCTCTTATTTGAGCCTTTACTTGTTATTTTCTAGTTGTACAAATTCACAAACATTTGGCCGGGAACCACACTTGTCGATCCTGAGGGGTGCCTAACACCTTCCCCTTAGGATAATTTCAAGCCCTTACCCAAATCTCTGGTTAGTTCAAATGAGATACCAACTCTGTGAAGAATCCTCCACCTCAACTAGTTATTCTAAGGGTTCAGACGCTGGTAGCTAGGGTTCAGAGCCCTCCTCTACCCACTCTCCTCCCGCATCAATCAATGTAGATGATGATAATGATGTCCCGGGTGATGGGAGAGGAGGTGACACTCGAGTGGGCGGCCTTGAGAGGTCAAGGAGAAGAGAGATGTGGGAAGACAAATCCGTCAGCTTGACTGCCTTCAACAGGTTCAGAGAGTGGTGGCCCCAGAGATTTCTCACACTTGAGCGACAGTTCTTGATGAAGGATTTGGACATTCACAATGCAAATGTCCTTAGACAGTTCGGGGAGCAAAAGGGATGGAAATGGTTCACCCAATGTGTCCTCGATGCAAATGAGCACTTGGTTAAAGAATTTTATTTCGATGTGGCTCACATAAATAAGGGTACCAAAATAACAAAGGTGCGAAATATGAAAATCCGATTCGACTCCTGTGCTTTGAACTCATATGTGGGATTTGAAGAAGTAAAGGCAATGCAATACTTGGAAAATCTTGCTTTGCGTGATGAATCTCTCCCATGTTTAGAAAAGATTTTGGCTACTCGAGGACCACCACCTCTGTGGCTCACACCAGGGGTCCCAATAATCTGGGCCACCCTAAATTTTGAAGCCAAACGGTGGAAGACATTTGTATACAGTCACATTGATCCGTGATTAAATGAGAACAACCTCCCACTTCCCCGAGCAATCCTAGTGGCTTCGATTATGGCTGGGTATCCGATCAATATGGGTGCCATCATGTCCACCAACATCACATAATATGTCCAGAAAGATAAGAGATCATACCCATACCCGAACTTCCTCACAGAGTATTTCAATGATCAAAAGGTGGAGCCAAGGCAGTATGACACAAAAGTAAAGGCCAAGAAGCCTTTCTCATAGTACCACCTACAGGGTGCTGACAACCCAAAGTTCAAGGGTTAGGCAACTACCTCCGCTGGCCAGTCTGAGGGGCCAACTGTAGTAGTTACTGATTCAGCTACTGAGCCTTCCACAGATGTCATGCCTTCTACAACAACCATGCCACCACCTTCTTCTTCTAGACTATCAGCTCCATTATTAGTGCCAGCTTCATCCACTTATCCACAGACTGTGTCACGAGTCTCCCAGACATTAGCGAGTCTCAACAACTGGATGCAGGCAGCTACTTCAAAGCTGTCTGATACCAGTGCAATTGCAGCACAGTCCTCTGCCCCAGCAACACCACAGGTACCTCCGTCAGTATAGGAAATATTGAAGAAGATTCTGGACAACCAGAAGACCATTATGGAGACTCTGGTGGTGCATGGGGAGGTCATTGATGAGTTGGGAAACCAAGCAAAGAAGATGCGGAAGTCTCAGGCGTCAAAGAAGTCAGTGGAGAGGTTGAGAAAAGAGATTGCCAAGATTTCATCTGCCGGAGATCTACCATTGGACCTGCTTATGGAGCTAGCAGTCCTAGAAGCACAGGAAGCACCAGCAGTACCCGAGGCATCAGAGGCAGCAGCCGGCCAGTATGAGGAGCCGGATGCTACTACCCACACCACTGAGGAGATGATCCAGATGATCAGCAACCCTGCTGTCCCTCAGCCAGGTGATGATGAGATACAGCTAGAGGAGACCGAGTGTGCCGCGGATTCTATGCAGACTAAGACCACATAGGGAGTTCTCTTTACTCTCTACCCTTCCCTGTTCTTATTTTTGTTAAGCATTAGGGACAATGCTTATTTTCATTCGGGGGGATGGTCTATTTTGATTGATTGACATTGATGTTGGCCTGTAATAACTCTTATACTATTTTTCTTTTATCTTTATTTTCTCTTTAGTATGTATATATTCTTCCCTTTCATTTGATGTATATATTTAGTTTCCCTTATGTATATATTCATTTTACTTCGGCTTGTATATTCATTTATCTTACTTTTCGTAGTGTATTTTGTAGCTTCTTTAGTTTGTCTTTCTTAGTCGTATAACTTCTTATTTACTTTAGTAGTTTCTTTTGGATTTGTTAGCTTCTTTTTATGTTTGAGTGATCAATAAGCCCTTGGTGTTCTTAATTCTACGGTTCTTTCCAAAGGTGGATTTTGTGTGAACCGGGTGGCTCTTCCCAAAGATGGATGGCGTGACAACCTTCTTAAGGGAATGAGTCCGTTTTCTTTTCTTGTTTAGGAAAAAATAGTAGTAATGATAAAAGGGTCTCAAGCATGCTTCACATGGTACCAACACATTTACCTACGACCTTATGGTTAAATATAAGTTTTTGTAATGAAATAGCTCTAGTTAGTGACCTTGTGAATCTTGTGTTGACTTAGGCAATCATCGGGTGGTTTAGTTGAACCATTAGCGATTTGCAATCTTGAATGCTGTTGTTGTGGGCCCTCGACTCATTTCTCTTTAACAATCCGGTTGTGTGAGAGATGAGGTATTTTATTACAAGTCCAAGTACCCATGTGAATGGTCTAGAACTTTCCCCGAATGCGTTTCTAGGCGAAATTCTAAGTTAGCTTGGCTTGAGAAGTGATTGTTGGCCCTCATTGGCCCGTTTTGAAACCTTCCATGGCCCACCAATGATATCATCCTTAGTAAACCCTTTTGAGCCTAAAGCCTTTCTATTCAATAGCCATATTACAAGCCTTTAACCGTTTTATTGTGACTCTCTCTTGGCACCCGACTTTTCTTTAGCACTCATGTGATTCAAATGGCAAAAACATAAGTTTAGGGGAGAGAGGAGGAGTTTAAATATGGTTTCAAGGAACAAAAAGACAAAAGAAATGAAGAAGAGGAAAAGGCAAAGAAAAATGAAGGAAGAACAAAGAAAAACACAAAAAGAAAGTGAATAATGTGAAAGGGTTGAAAAGATGCAAAAAAAGAAAGAAAAAGTGCAAAGCATGGAGAAAGCAAAGAAGGAGATTGTGAATAGCATGACAAAGAAAGAGTGATGTCAAGTCTCTCTAATCCCCCTAAGAGAAAGGAAAATTACTCAAAGAGTCAGCAAAGTATGAGCCAACAAGAGAATATGAAGTGCTAAAGGAAAGATGAACTGATTCCCATCCGATATTACCCTCCTTAATCCAAAAGCCTTCATTACATGCCGAAAAAGCCCTACGTAATTTCAAGCCGAGCAAGTACATTAGTGGTGATCTACATGAGGGGCAAGCATATGATCTACATGAGGGGAAAGCATATATTACTTAGAGTCTAGCTTGTGACATTCTTTTGAGAGTGATGAGTGAGTCTTCCTCGAGTCATTGCTTTTAATTCTTCATTCGTGAGTGAGATGATCTCCCAGAGAGTATAGGAGGAGAAGTTTGGGATCCACAGCGACTTGCATGAAAGTGCGAGCTTCCTTGATAAACAAAGCCAACCCTTGATTAATGATTCATGAGTGTGTGGGTAATTTTTGGTCCTAATTGATTTAAGTTCAACTCAACTTAGGCCAGCTGAAATATCCTTTTTTTTTCTAGTGGAGGTGGAAATTGACTTAATTGCTAGAGGAAAAGAAAAAGCTTAAGTTTGGGGGAGTTGATAAGTAGAGATTTTGACCGCTTAATTGCTCTCTTTTACTTTCGTTTTAGACCAAAATTGCTTAAAGGTACTCCCGAAAACTAATGAAATGTTCTTGCTTGTAGGAATGATAGAACATGAGCTAAAGAGATGAAAATCAACTCAAGAAGGAGTAATTTTGGATAAGAACAGAAATAAGGCTAATAGGGCACTATGCGGACCGCACAATACTAAGTGCGGCCACAGATCATGAAGAAGACCTCTGACAAGAAATGACATGCAAAGTGCGGACTGCATAATTCTGGTATGGCCGCAGAAGACAAAGATCAGAGAGATAGGATTTTAAGTTCAAGAAGAAATGTGGACTGCACCATTTTTGTGCGGCCGCATAATCAAGAGCGCGGCCGCACTCATTTCTATGCGGTCCGCAGAAGTCTCACACAACCAAAGCCGAAGACCAAGGAGTGCGAACCGCATAATATTTGTACAGCCGCAGAAGCAAGAGTGCGACCGCACTCATAAAAGTGTGGTCTGCAGAAGTTGAAGGAGTGCGGCCGCAATCAAGAATTGTGCAGCCATAAAACTAGAAACTGTCAAGCTAAGTCTCATTGTGCGGACTGCACACACAATTGTGTGGTAGCACAACCCCCGCAGGGGCAGTTTTGTCATATATTTTTAGCTTAGTATAAATAGAACTTTTTTGTCATTTTTAGGTCAAGTTTTGTTTTGGAAGAGCACCTGAGTCGTTTTCTTTATTGTTTTGAGTAATTTTGTACTAAATTTTCTTCTAAACATTAGATTTTCCTTCCATAATTTATAATTATGCATTCTATGTTAATTTCTTCTTTTATTTCTTTATTTTTTATGAGTAGCTAAACCCTTAGCTAGGGTTGTTCCCCAACTCTAGTATGGATACTTAATGGGTTATTGATTTATGGCTTGTTTAAGATTGGGTATATGTTATTTAGCCTTGTTCTTGCTCAAATTCTAGAATTAATGGTTGCAAACATTGATTCATGCATATTTGGCCTAGTCCCTACTTGAGAAAGAGAGACTGAGTCTAGGAAAATTTGACTAACTTGGAATTAGGGTGAAATCAAGAAATTGATAGCCCCAATTAAAGGGTTGAACCTAGAAATAGTAAGACCCGACTAGAGCATTTATCACTTGCTTTGTGAAATACTCATTTGGACTTGAGAAAGCCAAATCGGGCAAAGTCACTCAAACTACTGAGAGGTATAGAGTGAGTAATTGAATGTGATTGCTATAATGTATACCGATCATCCAAACATGCCCTAAAGCTCTTAATCCATTAGGTAACTAACTAGGTGGATGTCGCAACCTTAGATCCTTTTATCATTTGAAAAATAATCAAAACCAAAAATATCGTCTCCTAGTTTTATAATTGCAAACAATACCTCAGAGTAGAAGTAGAAACAACAAACAAGAATGTGAAAGAGTAATTTAGGACATATCATACAATTATATTAAATATATACCTAATCTCAATTCTAACTCCATATGGATTCGATCCCGACCTACGTTGGGTTTTATTATTGCATCAATCGTCTCACTATCTTTATTTGTGGTGTGAGTTTGGGCGAGAGCAACCCCCGTGCCCGCTTGGTCCAGTTCCGAAGTTCGGACCAAAACCCCATTACCCATTTACCCCCAAGCCCGGTTATGTAATTTATTTTGGAATTTGACCTCAATTTGATGTCTAAATCCCCAATTTACCAAATCCCTAATTTCTACCCAAAAAACCCCCAATTCCACCATGAAAACGCTAGATTTTAGGTTAAAGGCTTGTGAAATGTGATGAAGTATTGAAAGAAAATAGGTTAGAATCACTTACCAATTTGGGGGAGAAAGGGTCCTTGAAAAATAGCCTCTAGGGTTCTAGGTTTTGAAAATTTGAAAAATAAACCAAAAATCCCGTCTAAGTCAAGTTTTGATCAGTTGTAGATGTCGCATTTGTGACCTGGGGTTCGCAAATGCGAAGAAGCCATCGCATCTCTGCATTCATCGCATTTGCGATGAGAAGTTCGCAAATGCGAACACTGTCTTTTCGTAATGCGACCCATTGCTCGCATTTTCGATCACTGCCCCCGCTAGACCCCCTTCGCAAATGCGAACATCATATAGCTCAGCTACTCTTCGCAAATGTGATGAGTAGCTCGCAAATGCAAACCCATTACAGGTCGCAAATGCGAAGCCTGAAATGCGAGATCAGAGGCCTGCACCGGAACTGAAACAGTAGCAACATTTTTTAAGTTCAATTTCACTTTGTAGCCTATCTGAAACTCACTCGAGCCCTCAGGGCTCTAAACCAACTATGCACAAAAGTCTAAAAACATCATATGAACTTGCTCGCGTTATCAAATTGCCAAAATAACACCTAAAACTACAAATTGAACACCAAATCAAATAAAATTTTCAAGAAAACTTTGAAACTTCTATTTTCACAACCGGACGTCCGAATCACAACCAACTTCGTTTCTCACCAAATTTGACAGACAAGTTCTAAATGTACTATTGGACTTATACCGGGCTCCGGAACCAAAATGCGGACCCGAAATCCAAAAGTTAAACATCGGTCAAACATTTCAAGTTCATCAAGCCTTAGACTTTCAAACTTTTATAAAATGCGATAACTCGGGCTAGGGACTTCCGAATTCGATTTCGGGCATATGTCCAAGTCCCAAATCACGATACGGACCCACCGAGACTGTCAAAATATGAATCCGGGACCGTTTGCTCAAAACGTTGACCGAAGTCAACTCAAGTGGCTTTTAAGGCAAAATTTCATATATTTCTCAGTTTTTTTTAACATAAAAGCTTTCCAGAAAGACGCTCGGACTGTGTACACAAATCGAAGAAGACTAAAGCAAGATATTTAAGGCTTCGGATCACAGAATTAGGTTTTATAACATAAGATGACCTATCGGATCATCACACAAAGGTTTTTAATAGCTGTCAATTGTGGAGAGTCAAACACATTCAAAACTTATTGATTGACAGTATCAACTTTAACACCAATTGTGCAACATGAAAAGAATTTACTAAGTTAATTGATGAATCTATACTATATTAAAAGTACGAAGACTCTTAGCGAAATGTCGTTCACCTTTTTTTATCCCTTTAAAATAGATTTCATATTGGACAAAATCGACATTTAAAATTGTTTCTTAATTTAGAAATTTTAGCTCAACCAAATTTTGTGCTTTAAATTCTTCCTTATTTGAACTAGGTAAGAAATCGTAATATTTAGAAATTTAAAATTAATTAAAAAATAAACTGTTTAAGAAAAATGGAAAGGAAAAACTATCCACAACAATCCATTGGGAAGGATTATTGGTGAGTGCATTAAAAAATTGTTACTAATTTATGTGGTCTTCCTTATATAAACCAACTTAATGTTACTTATCCTATTACAAGGAGGAAAAACATAAATGCCACAAAGTTAAATGATGGAAATCATCGTAGACATGAACAAAACTTTTCAAATAAATGTGAGAGAGTGATTAATTATTAATATTAGTTTGTATAATTTATCTCATACTATAATATTTACACCTCAATAACTTCAACAAGTAACTATAAAAAACATAAGAGAGAGAGAGGTCTTGGGCTGTTGGCAATAGTTAAAAAACACGAATAACTTTGCAAATACAAATATCCAAACTTAAATATTATATTGATTTTTTAGGCTTAGAAAATATAATTCTAAATAAAATTATAACTATAGTCAAATATTTAAAACTTGTAATGAGTTAACACTATTAATTTCAATCAACAAAAATTAAATCATTTCTTTTAATAAGAATAAATATTTAATTTTTGAATCAACAAAATGATAAAATGAATCCCATTCAATTTCTTTCCAAATTCATCATATAAGTAAACCTTTTTTTTCAGTTGACAAAACTTTTAGATACAAAAATTAGATTTTTTATAGGAATAGCTGTTGGTTGATTTCCCAATGCACACGCAAGTGTACGTGGTCGACAAGTAATATAGGAA